>JANQAP020032633.1:0-10248 GCA_026874005.2 Erythroxylum coriaceum | reverse complement strand
TCAAAATTTAATCTCAATCTTTCCTTTTTAATCCTTCAATTTTAAAAAAAAATTCTACACCCCAAAACATTAAAATTAAAGCCTAATCACAACAAAAAATAATAAAATTAATCCCAAACATATTGAAGAAGAAATCGGGGTCCAACAGTTAATGACAACCTCTCGTTCCCCCAAAACTTGATCCACTATTACTAGCTTTGAGTCTCCTATAAAATAAGGCATATAAAGTGGTGGTGCAAATCCATAAAGATTTTTTCAAATGGTGATATATTAATAGTTGAATGAAAGGAGGTCTGTAACATAATTTAGCTAGATACCTTTTGCACCCCTTTCCAGTAAAAAAGAGTTTGAAACTTTTTAATAAATGGCTAATGTTGCATAATGACCACCAAATGGACCCTCTTTAGGTTTCATATGCTTTTCAAAGCCTACCAATATCCTCTCTTTTCACTTTAGTATTCCATCTGCCACTAATAATAGTTTGATTATAGCAACCCTTAAGATAACTTTATAACGAGGTCTTTAACAATTTCATCTCCTTATCAACTCTTTCTTATTTCTCCAAGAGATCATTTTGCACATTGGAAATAATAAAGCTAAAAACTCTACATTGGTAACTCTTACAAGAGTGTCACCTACTTCATTCTCTTTACCCTTCTTATATTTGATTTCAAAGTCATACATCAGTAACTTGATATCAAAATTTTGCTAAAATGGATTACTTAATTCTTTGCTCCAATAAAAACTTTGGGTTTTTGTTATCAAAGTTGATTATAAAAAACCTTCCTCTCAAGTAATGATGCCAATAATTAATACCCAAGACCATTACTAAGAATTATTTTTCATAAAAAGATAAAGAATGATTATTGGGCATAAGTGGTTTGCTTACGTAGGCTAATGGTGGTTTTCTACATAGGAATAGTTTCCAACTTATTGTATTATGCATCTGTCTCAGCATTGAAAGTCTAGGAGTAATTAAGAAGAGCTAGAACTACTATTGTGGTTAAGGATTTTTCAATTACGTAAGTAAGTTTTCAACTTCCTTGATTCATTATAAAGGATCTTAATTAAATAAGATAAAGTCTTACTCTTTAGCCTAAATTATATAATGAAACTTCTATAAATCCTACTAAGCCAAAAATAACCCTTAATTCTCTCACATTATTTTGAATAGGCTAATTAGAGAATTGTAAAACCTCAAACTTTTCTTTTCACGTTTCTATAAAATTTCATTTCATATGAATGATGTTTTTGGGTGAATGTAAATTTTTTGTTTTGCTAAAAGATGAATTAGGAACCCAACTTTGAATGACAAGCATTAAATTCAAATGACAGGCAAAAAATATTGGAGTTCACTGGTATGGAAATGGAAAAAAATAAATTCAATCGAATGTATTTATGATAGATTATGATTAACCTTGATTTAAATTATTGTGGAGTAAATTTGAAGTATTCTTGGGTTGAAACATAAGGACATAAGAATCCGCCATAGTTAGGGATACTTAAAGTAAATCGATCCAAGTTATATGTTGATATATTTAAGTGTAACATGTTATCAAGTGGATATGAAATTTCTACTAAAATTGGACAGATTTTTCTTAAGCAACTTAATTATTTTGGACAAGAAATAATACATGTACATGTGAATGAACCTTAAGTGGCAACTGTCACATACATGAAGAAGTTCTCATTATTTTGGAATAAGAATGCATGAAAACCTTATACTGTCACATTTTTGAAAGAGTAGATGTGAAGGACATAAAATTCATTACATGAGAGACCAATTCATGGGGTGGACATATGTCATTTTGGTGAGACAAAAATGAAAACAACATGTTATATGTGGGAGACAAGTATTATCGTGGATGTTATAAGGTATTAATGGCTTAATTAAACAAAGATGGTAAGGTACAAAATAATGGACAGCTGTTAGTACTTAAGCTTGCAAAGTGTGGACAACCTTCTTCAACATGTAGCATGTAAAACAAAGATGGTGGGACCTGCTCTACCTTCATTCCACCGAGACTTTAGCTCTTCTTTGGACCAGAATTATTGAACAATAATTGAAGCTACTTCCTTCATGCATAGGTCTTGCAAGTTACTACCTTTGGTACATGAATTCAGCATGTTGTTTAAGCCTCCAACAATGGACAACACCTCCATCAACGCCAACTACATGTAGGGACAAGATGGGCAGCACGTTACCATCTAATTTTAGGTATGTCAAACCACTATTTTCCATCCTTTTTAGCTAGTCACGTGAATGCTTAAGCTGGAAACATGAATTTCCTTATTAATTGCGTGAATGTTTGAACATGATTTGAAGAAAGTGGTAAGTGTTTCTAACTATGTTTAGTAAAATTCTATATTAGGATTCTTGTTTTCCTTAAATAGTCCTAGTGTTTTGGCCATAACCTAGTTTATAGAACTCTACATTGAGTGATTCTAACTATAAATGAAACCTAAGACGTAGCCCTACAAATATCTAGAAGATACCTAAACTTAATTCTAGCTGAATAATATTAAAAATTGAGATTGATTATGGTAACCTGATACTATCCCTGTGTTAAAGCAGCTTGTGATATTTGGAACTTGTTTCATAATTTAGAAGGTGAAATGGCATGATTTTTGATGATATGGAAACTACAGACATAGGGAAACAAATATCTAGAAGACTTCAGAACCTAATTTGAATGTTTGTATATGAAAATGAAGGAACAAGCGGAGGCATGGTTAAATGAAGAGAAAAACAGCATGGTAAATGGAGAGGAAAACATCATGTATATCCATGTCTTATGAATGTTATTCAATGGGTATTAATTGGCAACATATAGATGCTATATATATAGCTTAATGGATGTTCAATGGCAGCATGTATGTTGTACATAGTTTAATGGTTCAAAGTAAGGAAAACAGTAGGTATATACTATATATGTTATTTAAATGGAAAGAAGACAACATGTATTAATCATGAAAGTTGTTCAATGGTTGTTCAATGAAAAGAAAACAGAATTTTTAATTGTACTAAATGCTAAGATTTTGGTTAAGGCCTTTATTATAAAATTTGTAAAACAAGGTGGTAAGTTATGGATATACTTGGCAAGTTTTAGGAACCCTTTAAGGGTCTCCCTTATAGCTGAGTAAGACCATAAAGTTTTCTCGATCACTGTAGACTCCGAACTAATAAAGGAAAAGCACCGAACACATGAGGGCAATTTAAGATAAACGAAACACAGTGTGTGTACCTTTAAATTGATTTTGTAAAGATGGTTTTTACCTTACTATGAATAATTCCATTGGTGCTACTACTTGAATTTAAAGGTTAATCATTATGAAATTTACATATGCTTTGATTTAGCATTAAATTGAGTTTTGAATGCACTTGGAAACTAATGAGATATACACATGCTTTAAATTGGCATTAAATTGGAATTTGTATATGCTTTGAATTGGAATTTGCATATGCTTTGAATTGGCATAGAAATGGATTTTGAATATGTTTTTAATTGGTATTAAAATGAGGCACGCTTATGTATTAATTGTGTTTTAGCCTCTGGTATGCAGTTAGGTATTTATACATACGATTATATCAATCAGAGTACGTCTTAATATGCAAGGCAGTGTTTGGGAGGCTTCTGTCACTAACATGGGTGGTGTTGTGTCTGTCAGTATGTCCTGTGAGTCGCCCTCTGCACGTGTGGAGTATATATTATGCTAGCACTATTACAGGTAAGCGATTCATAAACAGCTCTATAGCCACTGATTTATATGTAGTTCTAGCATCATTTTGAGTAAGCGATGTAGAACCAGCTTTATAAATATCGGTATATAGAGGTTAATCAGGCATGGGTAAGTGATGCAGAACCAGCTCCGTGGCCTTACACCCTTACCATATGGCAAAGAAAATTAGTGATATGCTATGTTTTAAAAGAAAGTTCATGAAAGTATTGTTTGCCATCACTATTTACTTTATAAGAAAAGTGGAACTTGATCTCGGAAAAATATATATATGTTTTGTTTTACGTATGCATTGATCTTACATTTGAAAAGAATGTGTTTTGTAGAAACATTGATTATTACTTGAAAAGAAAAGAAATTGTTTTCTTTTATGGAGGTTAATGTTAGTATAAATGTTTTTTTGTTGGAAACCAATAACACTCACTGAGCTCGTTTAGCTCACCCTTTATTTTCTGTTTTTAAATAAAACCTCCCAGGTGCACGCTTAGGGGCTTTGGTAGCAGGGACTCCACTTCACGAGTAGTCAACTTCGTCGAGTGCTGCTGTGTAGGCATTTTTATTTTGTCTTGTACATATTTTTGAGAACTGCTGCATATCTTTGAACATGTTTTGGAAAGTACATTTGTATAAAGAATGGATGTGTATAAAGGTTTTTAAATGAAATGCATGATGTGGATTTAAGCTTTTTAAAGTTTATTGATGTAACTATTTGAGACTGTATGTGAATGGATTTGAAGTCCACAATTTGTAGTTGAGAAATTGATGTGATAATAGAATTGTTTTGATCTTTTATAGGGGCTTTGAAATTTTTAAGATGTCAAAATATAGTCGTTGTGCTACCGAAAGTTTTAATAAATTAAAAAATAAAACTTCACTGTTTACATTTCTTATTGTGAATTGAAGCTTTCCCTTAACAATGACAATAGGCTTAGCTTCACAGGAACTTTCCAGTTGACTCGGATATTTTAAGGTTTTTTACATTGTTTTAAAAGTGAGGTGACCAATAAATTGTTATGATTTACATGCACATGATTTCATGAACTGAAATTTTTTACAAATTGCATTTTTCTCAAATACACAGCACGATACACAGACGAGGCCGTGGACGTCCCAATAGAGTCATTACAATGGCTCCTACACCTGAGTTACCTCTAGCACGAGAGGATGACCACATTCTAGAGTCAGTAAATGCCTCTATAAATCAACCACAGTCCCAATCATCAGAGCCGGTGAAACCAGCTGGAGTTAGTTTTAATATGAAACAGATGGCTTAGATTCTTGCTGCAGTGATGTAGTAGTCATGTGAAAGTGTGGAAGTTTTTAGATACTTAATTGAGCGCATTTGTAAATTGGGAGCCAAGACTTTTAACAGGAGTGGAGATCCTCGGAGTGGAGATATTGAGAGTGCACTTATATGGTTAGATCGGGTCACGAAGATATACAGAGTTGTTGGATGAACAGATAAGCAGAAAGTTGTGTTCTCCACTTTCCTCCTTGGGGACAAGGCCAAAGATTGGTGGGAAGTCATCGAGAGACGACATCTGGATGGGGTATCTTGGGTAAAATTTCAAAGAGAGTTTACAGACAGATTCTACCCATAGAGTTATAGGGATACAAAGGTAGAGGAATCTTCCGTCTAGAGCAAGGTTCGATATCAGTGGCAGATTATGAGAAGAGATTTTCATAATTTGTCAGAAGTGTTCAGTTTATTGCTGATAGTGAAGAACATAAGTGCAAAAGGTTTGTTACAGGCTTGAGTCCTAGAATATGGATTCACCTATCATTAGCTTCACAGACACACTATGGGGAATTAGTTAAAGCTGCAATAAAAGTGGAGAGAAATGCAACAATAATCACTTAGAGTTCAAGATCAGAACAAAAGCGTATTGCACTAGTTAGTTCATCTCAAGGTTCGGTGAAGAATAAGTCAAGATAGAGTGGTGACAGGAGGTTTAATGGAGGTGGATTGTCTACCCAAGGATCTTTTGGGTCACCCATTAGGCCTAAAGACTCCCATGATAGGAGGACCCTAGTGCTAGAGCGTTTTACTTGTAGAAAAAGATATTTAGGTGAGTGTCGGATGAATATGATGGATTGTTACCATTGTGGTCAGGAGGGTCATTTCATAAGAGATTGTCTGCAGTTAGTCACCGTAGAGAAGTTAGTGGCTAGATCTTTATCACCTCCACAAGCTAGAGGGGGTTACAGACAAGGCGGACGAGGTTCTCAGACCAAAGGGTTGAGTTTTAGATCTGGTAGAGGTTCCAGGGTTAAAGGAGCAACCCCTACAGGATAGGTAGGTAGACCTCGTATATAAGCTTGAGCTTTTGTAGTCACTCAGTAGGAGGCTGATATCACACCAGAGGTAGTCACTGGTATGATTACTATTTTTGATTATGATGTATATGCTTTAATAGATCCTGGTGCTACACGTTCTTTCATGTCTATAAATTTTTCTGCAAAATTGAGTGTTAAGCCTCAGTTATTAGACGTCAAGGTAGTAGTTTCCATTCCAGTTGGGAATTTACTTTTCGCTGAAAGAGTGTTTATAGTAAAATACTGAATGGAGGTAAGGAATTCCCAACAAACCTTATCATATTGGATACCCGAGATTTTTATGTTATTCTTGGAATGGATTGGTTATCCACACATTATACGGTGGTGGATTATTTTAAAAAGGAGGTTAGGTTGAGTCTATTAGGGAAACCAAATGTGATATTTCGTGGATTACATAAAGTTCTTTCCACTAGTATCATGACTTCCATGGTAGCTAATAAAATGCTCTGTAAAGGATGCCAGGGATATCTAGCTTATATGATTGAACAAAATAATAATAAGAATCAATTTGGGGATATTCCAGTGGTCAAAGAGTTTCCCGATGTATTTCCAGATGATCTTCCAAGATTACCCCCAAATAGGGTAATAGAGTTTGAGATAGATATACCACCAAAAACCCAACCGATTTTAATTACTCTTTACAGAATGGCTCCAACGGAGTTAAAAGAATTGAAAGTGCAAATGGAGGAATTGTTAGATAAGGGTTTTGTGAGACCTAACACTTCTCCATGGGGGGCTTTAGTCTTATTCGTGAAAAAGAAGGATGGGAGTTTAAGGTTGTGTATCGAGTACAGACAACTGAATAGAGTGACAATTCATAACCAATATCTGCTCCTGAGGATTGACGATTTGTTTGATCAGCTACAAGGATCCAAGGTGTATTCAAAGATTGATCTAAGATCAGGTTACCTTCAGTTGAAAGTCTGCAGTGAAGATATTCCGAAAACTGCCTTTAGGACGAGTTACGGGCATTATTAATTTTTAATCATGCCCTTTAGATTAACAAATGCACTAGTTACTTTTATGGATTTTATGAATAGGGTGTTTCGATAGTACCTAGATAAGTTTGTGATCGTGTTTATTGATGACATATTGGTGTATTCAAGAAGTCAGGAGGATCATATAGTGTAGGGATGCCATGGATTCATGCATCATATGCATGACAATGTAGCAGAAGTGTCGGAATCTAAACTCCGACCACATGACAACCCCAAAATTCCAAAAACACACATGCATGCATAGACAAATCATAAGAACATGAAATTTAAACACTTATACCTTTTGTTCTCCTCCTTTCTTGATTCTTCTCCTTGTTTAGGTTGTAGCAAACACCAAACCCATCTTTGATCATCCAAGAATAAGCAAAGAGGAAAAAGATGAAGTGTGTAAAGTTGGTTATAATACCAAACTTGATAAGTTCAAGTAGATGTTCAAATGGAGAGATAGATCAAGAATATTTTACATACAATTAGATTTATGCAACAATTGCATAAATTACATAAAGAAGACTCAAGACCACTTCTCTGTCTCTCTATAACTCTTCTAGACCCTTTATCCTCTCACGTGAGTATGTTACAACATATTAGACCTTTCTTAAGTATATAAGTGAAGAACTCACTTATGTACATCTGTTGTGCCTTAAGCCACGATCTTGGCCTTCTTAAAACAGCCATAGACATTTTGTTTTTCATCCAATCTTTTTTGCGTGTGACTTTTAAGTTCCCGATTATTTTAGGAACTTAAATTAACTCTTAATTCAAGCAAATCATGGATGGTTTCATGCCACTTGAATTAACTCTTAATTCAAGCAAATCATGAAGGTTTTCATGATGCCAATTTACCACAATTTAAGTGGATTAACACACACGAAATCTTCAATAGTTAATTATCCGACTAATAAACCTTTCTATAGACAATTATCGTACAATTCGTCCCTTTACCATTCTATATCCTACTTGGTTCAGAGTATGGGCTATGTGTCAACTCTTACTAGACTAACTACGTCACATCTAGTCTAAGTGATGTTAGTTCTTATCCCGAGATCTCATTACTCCATGTGTCATTGAAGACTCTCTTCGTGACACATAACTGCTATGGCCAGAGACTCTTGAGTAATGATCTCGATAAAAGGTCGTGGGTATCATCTCCTTCTATCAGGAGTGGTGAATCCTTTATTGGCTACCCAATTACCTTTGAATACTAATAGTTGTATCCAATCACCACTATAAGAGCTACCTCATCTTGAGGTAATAAGGAATGATGTCAAAGCACATGATTAGTATCCATGATATCCTTAAGTACCTCAAGTCTAAGGATATTTGCACCATTACTATGATGAGATTAATCATTGACATTTGATAGATCATCCATATGGTAATCTCATAGTGGGTCATCTGATGTACTTACTACTCTTAGGTAATAAGGAATGATGTCAAAGTACAGGATTAGTATCCAAGATATTCTTGAGTACCTCAAGTCTAAGGATATTTGCACAATTGCTATGATGAGATCAATCATTGACATTTGATAGATCATCCATATGGTAATCTCATAGTGGGTCATCCGATGTACTTACTATTCTTAGTAAGCATCCTCATGTTAACTCTAAAGATCTCATTCTTATAATTTTTGAGATCCACTACTTGATCAAATCAAGGAGTATAACATGTGCTAGTCTATCTGGATTAATAATGTCCTATCTTATTAATCCTATGAATATGGATTATTTAGATACTAACATAATTGCACATAATAGGAATCTCATTATCATGATCTCATCATGATTTCCTTCATGCCATGTTTTGTATCATGGACTTCATTAATTCGATTTAAGATCGACATCAATTCATATATAAACGAACATCAAATTAATGAAAATTGCCTTTCACTTTATTAATCAAAATAAAGTTTATACAAAAGTGCTAAAGGTGATTCCTTTTAGAGCACTACTCTAACAATCTCCCACTTACACTAAAGCCAATCACCTTTGTATCTAATACCATAGGCGAGTATACTAGAATCAAATTTCATTTGAGGAAGTGGCTTAGTCAAAGGATCAACGATGTTCTGATTTATGGGCACTCTCTCTATCTTCACATCACCTTTTTCAATTATCTCTCTGATCAGGTGATATCTCCTAAGTATGTGCTTGGACCTCTGATGAGACCTTGGTTCCTTGGCTTGAGCAATAGCCCCATTGTTGTCACAGAATAACAGTATCAGGTCTTCAATGCTCGAAAGCACTTCAAGTTCCATAACGAAATTCTTAATCCAAACAGCTTCTTTTGCTGCTTCCGCAACTACAATGTACTTTGACTCGGTCGTTGAATCTACAGTCATCTCTTGTTTGAAGCTTTTTCATCTGACTGCTCCACCATTTAGTGTGAAAATATAAGCTGACAGAGATTTGGAGTCATCCTAGTCAGATTGAAAACTGGCATCTATATGTCCGCTCACTACGAGATCTCCATTTCTATATATCAAGAATACATCCTTAGTCCTTCTCAAGTACTTTAGGATATTCTTACTAGCCACCCAGTCATGGGAAGAAATCCTCTCTTGGACTGCTCCATGTCAAACCTCTTTAGCACTTTATTTATATATGTCGACCGTGAAAGACCTAGCAACTTCCTTGATATATCTCTATAGATCTTTATTCCTAAAATATAAGTTGTTTCTCCAAGGTCTTTCATGGAAAAATTCTGAGACAACCAAATTTTGACTGATTGCAAACTTGAGACATCATTTCCTATTAGTAATATGTCATCCACATATAACACAAGGAATATGATAGCATTCCCGCTAACCTTCTTGTACATATAAGGTTCATTAGGATTTTGTGAGAAAGCAAACTCTTTGATTGCCTCATCAAATCGAATGTTCCAACTCCTAGATGCTTGTTTCAATCCATAAATGGATTTTTGAAGCTTGCATACCTTTTTTCCATCTTTGGATATGAAGCCCTCAGGTTGTATCATATACAAATCCTCAACTAGGTTTCCATTTAGGAAATTCATCTTCACGTCCATTTTTCATATTTCATAATCATAATGAGCAGTGTTGGACCCCGAATCTTTTAGTAAGCATAAATTGAACAATTTTGGTGATCTTGTTGGATAAATTATTTTTTTATTGGAGTTTAATTATTAAGTCAAGTTTAGGAGGATTTATTTC
>JANQAP020032520.1:0-10253 GCA_026874005.2 Erythroxylum coriaceum | reverse complement strand
GAACATTCGAAGGCAGTCACTTGCCTCCAAATTTTATCTTCGGGCAACAGACTCTACAGTGGTTCTCTAGACAAAACAATTCGTGTAAGCCATTCCCATAACACAGGAAAATTTTCTCTACTAAAGTGACTATGTTCCAATGTTCTTGTGTCGTTTCCTTCCAAAGGTTTGGGTGATAAAATCTGGAAAAATGAATTGTCTTCAAGTTCATGATGTGGAAGAGGCAGTGTATGACCTAGTGGCTAATCCTACAGTAGCCTGTTTCATTTCTCAACGAACAGGTGTTAAGGCAAGTTTAAGTTTATGGTAGTTATATAACTCAAAGAATGTATACATTACAAGAGCAGAAGAACTGAAGTATATGCTAAAAAGCTGTTGTGTATTCAGGTATATAATTCGTCTGGACCTCTTAAGCATCTGATCGCCGATAAAAATGTGAAATGCCTTGCTATGACAGGCAATAGGCTATACTGTGGTTGCTCTGGTTACACTATCCAGGTTACCTATTTTCTGAACCATTCCTATCACCTGAACCAGTTTCTCCTGGTACTGAACACGTCACAAGTTCTTAAAAAAACTTACAGGAAGTTGATTTATCCAAATTAACAACGACCAAGTTCTACTCTGGTTCAAAAAAGTTGTTAGGGAAACAATCTATACGGTCCCTACATATACATGAAGACACTCTCTTTGTTGGTGGTTCAGCTGTTGATGGAATAGCCGGAAAGGTGAGCAACTACACATATTTCTCTTTTACTAAGGCATGATCAAAAAGTCCGACAGACCTAAAATTAACAAATCAAATCTGGTTTGACCGAACTCTATTCAGGTTCGATCAGACAGAGTCATTTGGATTCAACCTGACCTATTCCCATCACTGCTTACTGATATAAGAAACTATGCTTTATGATTGAGAACAAAAATGGTGTTCATGGCAGGTATTTTCACACACAACCAAGGCAATAGTAGGATCATTCTCAACCAGATTTGACATCACTCGCATTATCACCAACAATGACTTCATCTTCACAGCAACAAAGTTTGGGATGATTGAGGTTTGGTTAAAAGAAAGGCTCACCAGAATTGCTTCCATTAAGGTTGTCGGTGGAGGAGACTCCAAGATCGCATCTTTAGCTTCTGATATGGATGGTGGAATGCTGTATGCTGGTTCCTCTGATGGAAAGATCCAGGTGAGATTACCATCTAAGCTTGTAACTAACACTGAGTTATGTACTTTCAGGTCATGACTCGACTCCTTTGGATTTGGTTTCAGGCATGGTCTCTGGACTAGGAAAAGGTTGCTGTAAAGACATTGCCTCTGGTTCTAACTGTAGTTTCCAAGTAAATTGGAGGTTTCAAGACCTCCCAATTTCCTGTCAGCCAATTTCAGACCTCAAATCCTAACTACTGCACAAGAAAGTATACCTGGAATGCTAACTTAAACAGTTCTCAGACTTAGCAAAGATCATAGAATCCATGTCCTAACTCTTAATCCTTGTATTTTAAGAATTTTGAAAAAAATAAAAAGCATTGCAATTTAGTATTATTATTAAGTCTTCCGTGGCTTTTCTAGTTATAAATTTTTTTTTATTATTTTTCATAAGAATAATCACAATCAAAGAGAAAACTCTAAAAAAAATTTAAAATTAAAGTTTATATTTTAATCCAGTCTCAATCAATTTTAAAAAATGATAAAAATCAATTAAAACAATTAAATAAAATAATTTACTTGACTAATTTTTTGATTATTATATTTCATAAGAGTAATCACAATGTTAAAAAAAGATTAAAAAATATATCATAAAATTAAATGTGAAATTTTTATTTAATTTCAATTAACTTAATAAAATAATTAAAAATTAATTAATTAGAATAATGATATGTTAAAAATATATATAATTCAGGGCCATAAAAAACTCAAAATAAGCATAAAATATATTATTCTTCACTAAATAATTTATAAAATCAATTTATTAAAGAAAAATTTATGTTGAAATGTGTATTAAAATTTAGATATAGAATATTTTTAAATGAATATTTTATAATTCATTTAAATTTTATTTACAGTGGTTTATTATTGTTGGTTTTAAAATTTTGTAAAATTAACTAAAAAATAAAATGAGAAATTAAAAAAATATTTAACAATTTCTAATTTGTTAACAAAATAAACCGACAAAACCGGAGCAGGTGGCACCATCGCCGTCGTAAAGACAGCGTGCCAGACATGGGCCCAACCGTCTTAAACGTCCCACCTCTCCTCAGCTCAGTTAGTTGTTGTCTGTCTCTCTCAGACTCACATGAACATATCATAACACAATATGAATTACCCATTATTACCATTTTGCCCCTCACGTCCCTCCCTATATATATATATCCTTCACCGTTCTCGTCGATCCCATCCCTGTCTCTTCCTCTCCCATATTCCCTAGAAATAAACACTCCTTAGTCTCAAAGATCAAACCACCGCCACCGCTACCGCCACCACAATGAGAGAGATCCTTCACGTACAAGGCGGCCAATGTGGCAACCAGATTGGGTCTAAATTCTGGGAAGTGATCTGCGACGAGCACGGCGTGGACCCAACCGGAAGATATAACGGAGATTCCGATCTCCAGTTAGAGAGAATCAATGTTTACTACAATGAGGCCTCGGGTGGTCGCTATGTTCCTAGGGCGGTTCTCATGGATCTCGAACCGGGTACCATGGACAGTATCAGATCCGGCCCCTACGGTCAGGTCTTTCGACCCGATAACTTCGTCTTTGGCCAGTCCGGTGCCGGCAACAATTGGGCCAAAGGTCATTACACTGAAGGTGCTGAGTTGATCGACTCTGTTCTCGATGTCGTTCGCAAGGAGGCTGAGAATTGTGATTGCTTACAAGGTATATGTATAACTGTCTCATAATTCAGTTACTCATTTCAATTTCTCTGATCTAATGCATGGTGATTTCATTCTTACTGCATTGAAATCCCAGTTTATCACAAGGTTGTCATGTTCATAAGTTCTTTGATAGTAACTTAATTATACGCACAAAAGGTTGTCTTGTGCTTCTCGGGTAAGATTCACATTGCTCAGACCTAATCATTTGTTTACACCGAAATTGTGAGGAATGTGGGCCCAGTAAATATTTCGATGATAAAGTGTAATTAAGATAAGCAGATCCAACGGTGATTGATGGTGTTGTATCAATTAACCATGTAGTAGTGGTCCTATCATTGAAAAGCTTGAAACAGACAAAATGCTTGCACAAAAGTAGATCTGACTACCCAGTAAAGTTGCATCCTCGTAATTTGGTTGAGAAAGGTAAAGTGTAGAAGTGGAAATGATTCGTGCATAGTTATCTTTTGCTGGAAAGAGGAGAGCTTGTTCAGTAGATATGAAAAAGAAAAAGAAAGTTTGATGTTGACATGACCATGGGATTGGTAGTTCATTGGCAATGTTCTTTTTGGAAATGGATGTCTCCATAAAATGTGGGAATATGATCAATGGTTTGTGGAACCGAGTGATGGTAGCAAAACTAACCAAATTAGATTGAAAATGTCAAAACATTTTCTGGGATTTTGATGTCTACTTATGGAAAAAATTACTATTACTGGCATTACCGGAATTTGTAGGTATGGGTGACCATCAATACTATAACTAGCAGTGATAATCACTAAAAGTCACGAACTAGTGACCATGAAATTGGTCCTTTTACTTTTTAGTTTTGGATGTACGAAAAGAAAATTGTAAGAATCATGGATTTTTTGACCATATAAAAAGTTTTCACATTGTATAACTCCACTAGTTTGTAGTCAGATTCTCCTGAAGATTTCAGTAGGATTTTGGGGAGCAAGAAGCTGCTCATCAAATTCAATGGATCGATCATTTTGAGATCACACTATATACATTTGAATTTATGAATTGTCACATAAAATTTCTTCTCATGTATGTCGTTGCAACCGTTTTGAACAGGGTTTCAGGTCTGCCACTCACTTGGAGGAGGCACAGGATCTGGCATGGGAACGCTTCTAATATCAAAGATCAGGGAGGAATACCCTGATAGGATGATGCTAACATTCTCTGTTTTCCCTTCCCCGAAGGTCTCAGACACTGTTGTGGAGCCATATAATGCCACCCTTTCAGTGCATCAGTTGGTTGAGAATGCGGATGAATGCATGGTTCTTGACAATGAAGCACTTTATGATATCTGCTTCCGAACTCTGAAGCTCAGCACTCCGAGCTGTGAGTTATTGGATTTTGGAGGGAATATCATTGGATAAGATGTGTTAGATACTAAAGTTTTGCTCTTTCTTCCTTAATTTTGCAGTTGGTGACCTGAATCATTTGATCTCTGCCACCATGAGTGGTGTAACATGTTCACTAAGGTTTCCAGGACAACTGAATGCTGACCTGAGGAAGTTGGCTGTGAACCTTATCCCATTTCCCCGCTTGCACTTCTTCATGGTAGGATTTGCGCCGCTCACTTCTCGCGGCTCGCAGCAGTACATATCACTCACCGTACCAGAACTAACACAACAGATGTGGGATGCCAAGAACATGATGTGTGCTGCTGATCCCCGGCACGGTCGCTATTTGACTGCCTCAGCCATGTTTAGAGGGAAAATGAGCACCAAAGAGGTGGATGAACAGATGATCAATGTGCAGAACAAAAACTCATCATACTTCGTGGAATGGATTCCTAACAATGTTAAGTCTAGCGTCTGCGACATTCCACCAAAAGGTCTGAAAATGTCGTCTACTTTTGTCGGCAACTCCACCTCAATTCAGGAGATGTTTAGAAGAGTGAGCGAGCAGTTCACGGCCATGTTCCGTCGCAAGGCCTTCTTGCACTGGTATACTGGGGAAGGCATGGACGAAATGGAATTCACTGAGGCAGAGAGCAACATGAACGATTTGGTTGCGGAGTATCAGCAATACCAGGACGCAACCGCCGATGAGCAGGAGTACGAGGAAGGTGTTGAAGATTGCTGGTGAGTAGCAGTCTGGTTCTGCCTCCCTCGTATGTGTTTTTACTATTTATGTTATACTACGATTGCTGTTATCTTTCTGAACTATTTCTTGCTATGATATTGTTGGTCTGTTCTATAGTACTCTTCATTTAGAACCTCTGGAAGTGTTAAAGGTCGCCTATCAGATGAGAATTTAAGGATGTCGGAGACAGACAATCAAGCTTTTCAGGTCAAACGTTAGACCGTTTTTTCAGGCCCAAGCTCAATTCAGGCCCAATTGTCAATCCTAAATGGAAGATACGACACCAAATCTAAGAATGTCGGACATTATTTTGGACAGACAATCAAGCTTTTGGGTCAAACCTTATATCATCTTCTCAGGCCCAAGCCCAATTTAGGCCCAATTGTCAATCCTAAATCAGAGATAAATGATAAGGACTAGGTACTTTAGAAGATAAAAAGCATAATAAAAATCTATTAAGCTCTCTATAAGCAAGAATCTCACTTAAAGAAGGAATAATAACTAACGGGAGAATATCCACAAATGAAATGTTCGAATGAGTTGTATTATTATTAACATCTCTACGTCCTTTAATGCATAATATTTATAGACAAATGAAATAACTAATTGCCTAAAATGATGGACCTCTAGCTAACAGAACAGAGAAATAGAAGCGTATTTGAAAATAACATTCTCAACTAACCAGTAAACGTAACTGACTCCGACATCTTAGGACACGTAGAACAGACATAAGACAATTAAAACTGATCTGCTGATTCACTCTTGCTTAGCACGTGACTTTCTCCGGGAATACGTAATCAGTGGTTTATCACATCTCCCCCTTTCGAAAGTCACCTTGTCCTTAAGGTGGAAATATGGAAATTGAGCAGCAAAAAAGTCATAGTCTTCCCAAGTAGCATCTTTAAAAGGTCGACTTCTCCAAGCTACTAATAACTCCAAATCTTGTATAGAAGTCCAGCGATGGTCAAGCACACATTCTGGTTGCAATTGCAGTTCCCAATCAGCAGAAATGGATAGTGGAGCTGGTGATGATGGTGGTAGAACACCATGAGCAGGGAAAAGCAAGGAAATATGAAAAATTGGATGAATCCGTGCATCTAGTGGAAGTTCCAGTTCATAAGCTACTAAACCTAGCTTTCTCAGAACCTTGTAGGGCCCAAAAAACCTAGTAGATAACTTCTTATAGCATTGCTTGGATAGAGATTTTTGTCTAAAGGGCTGAATGCGTAGCAAGACATAATCTCCATCATTAAAAGAAAGTTCTCTACGCTTCTTGTCTTGCTGATATTTCATACGTGCTTGAGCCTTAACAAGATTATCTTTTGGTAGTTTCAGCATTGCATCTCTCATCAATAATTGATCTTCTTATTCTGCATTAACAATCTCACCCTTCACAAATGGATGTAGAGGTGGTGGGTCCCTACCATAAACCACTTTAAAAGGTATAGTGCCCGTAGAAACATAAAAATCAGTGTTGTATGAATATTCAGCCTAGCATAAGTAGGAACTCCATTTTTTGGGCTGTTCATGAGCAAAACAACGTAAATAGGCCTCTAAGCATTGGTTCACAACTTCTGTTTGGTCATTGGTTTGAGGATGGTAAGAGGTACCCATCCGCAAATGAGTTTGACTGAGACGGAACAACTCTTGCCAAAAAGAACTTAGGAAAATTGAATCTCAATAAGAAACTATTGAACGAGGCATGCCATGGAGACGAACAACTTCCTTGCAGAAGATTCCAACCACTGTTTTAGCTGTATACGAGTGAGAAAGTGGCAACAAATGGTTGTATTTACTCAAGCGATCAACTACTACAAATATAGTGTCAACACCTTGAGATTTAGGCAGCCCAGTTACAAAATCAATGGAAATATCTTCCCAAATTTTTTCTGGAATGGGTAGTGGTTATAAAATACCAGCAGGTCCAAGAGTTTCATATTTGTTGCGCTGAGAAGTCAAGCATTGTTGAACATGAAGCTTGACATTCTTCTTCACATGGGGCCAATAAAAATGTATGAAAGCCTCTTTAAAGTCTTCAAATAACCTCCATGTCCACCAATGCTTCAATCAAAAGAGTTGCACGTAAGTTGGAATTAGAAGGGATTACCAACTTGCTTTTATAAAAGAGCTTATTGGCTAACCACTGAAAATTGGAATGTGAGGATGAATCTTTATGTAGGTTAAAGATGAGATTCTTGGAGTGATTATCTTGGAGATATGCTTCCTGCAAATCAGAATAATCTAAAGGTACAGGCATGATTAAATTAAAGAAATCAGCTTTTTGTGGTTTCGGTGAGAGCGCATCAGATGTTGCATTATCCTTCCCCGCTTTATATAATATAGTGAAATCAAAGGGTAGCAACTTCAAAATTAGATGCTGGTGAGAATTTGTAGAAATCCGCTGCTCAAGCAAGTGTTTAAGACTGCTATGATCAGTCTTGACACAAAAATGATGGCCAATTAAGTAATGTTTCCACTTTCGGACAGCAAACATAAGAGCTAATAATTCACAATCATAAGCTGACTTATAACGATTAGAGTAAGAGAATCCCTTACTGAAATATGCTATGGGGTGCTCTTATTGCATGAGAACAGCTCCAATCCCTTCCATAGAAGCATCACATTCAATAGTAAAAGACTGGTGAAAATCTGGTAGCTTCAAGACTGGCACTGTTGTCAATGCATCCTTGAGCTTCTGAAATGCAATTTCAACCCGTTCATTCCAGCAAAATGCATCCTTCTTAAATCTTGGTGAGATCAGTAAGTGGCTTAGCAATGACTCCGTAATTCTGCACAAACCGTCTATAATAACCTATGAGTCCAAGAAAACCACGAAGTTCTTTGATATTAGTTAGAGAAGGTCATTGCTGTACGACCTCAATTTTCTTCGGGTCAATGCCAACACTTACTTGTGAGACAATTCTCGAAAAATTCACTTGTTGCTGGGCAAAAGTGCACTTCTTAGCATGATTATAAAATGCATATGAGCTTAATGAATTAAAGACTACTTCCAAATGAAACTTATGAAGATGAAAAGAGGTGTTGTAAATTAAAATATCATCAAAAAATACCAAGACAAAACACCTCAAATGGGGACAGAAGAGATCATTCATTACCGCTTGGAATGTGGAAGGAGCATTTGTGAGGCCAAATGGCATCACAGTAAATTCATAATGGCCTGAGTGTGTTTGGAATGTCGTTTTATGAATATCTTCATGTTGAACTCGAATTTGATGATAACCCTAGCGAAGATCAATCTTTGAGAAATAGGTAGCACCGTGGAGTTCGTCGAGCAACTCATCCACATCGGGTATAGGATTCTTATCAAAAATAGTGATGTGATTGAGTTCTCGATAGTCAATACACATCCTCCATGAACCATCCTTCTTATTGACTAGCAGCACAGGACTCGCGAAGACTAGAGCTAGGCCGAATGAATCCTTTAAATAACAAGTCAGCAACTTGCCTCTCAATTTTATCCTTCTGAAAATAAAGATATCTATATAGCCGTATGTTTGGAGGTTAAGCATTAAGATGAAGATTGATGGCATGAGTATGACTATGGAGAGGTGGCAAAGAGGTAGGTTCAACAAATATATATGAGAAATTTTGGAGTAGGCCATCAATATCAATAAGTTTCTGACGCAAACTCCCTAAAGACTCAGTTTGCTTAGTCATTACTCTCAGTTCTATATTAGAAGTTGAACTCTGAGATACCCCCTGCAATTTGTATCTTCTGCCATCAACCCAAAAAATCATGAACATTTGTTGCCAATTTACTTGCACGGTGTTTAAGGAAGCCAACCATTCAATTCCTAAAACTATGTCAACACCGGCAAGAATGAATGGAATGAAATCACCTACAATCTTCAAATCTTGAACCTGAATTCGAAGCCATCTACACACTTTATTGCAGCGAATCAAAGACCCATCTCCAATTTGGACCCCAAATGAAGCGATAGATTAAGTAGGCAACTTCAATTCTGAAACAAGTGTTTGAGCCACAAAATTATGGTTAGAACCACTATCTACAATAATAATTACTTTCCTCTGATTCAGTATCCCTTGTAGCTTCATAGTTGAACCTGAGTTACTGCCCAGCATAGCATGGAAGGAGATTTCGGCCTACATCTCTGAATCTTCTTCATTTTCATATTCGAAATCAGCTACTGGTTCTCCTTCTTCAGTGATTTCCATAATTTTTAAAGTACCTACCGTGTAACGATGACCTGGCTGAAATTTCTCATTGCATCGATAACAGAGTCCCTTATCTCGTCATTTATGTTTCTCAACATCCCACGAGCTTGCAGTTAGATTTTGCGCTGAAGAAGACATGTTAGAGTTTGCATTCGTTGCTAGCTGATTTTTTGCTTAAGAAAAATGTGAATCACGTGCAACCTAGGTGGTATTGGTGTTGGGTCAGGTCAGGTTGGGTGAACTACTCGATTTAGGCCCACGCTCGATCTGAGTTTTGGCTTCATATTCAATTGCCAAGCTCATCGCCTTGTAAATCATTCTTGCCTTCTGGATGCGCATGTCTACCTTGAGTTCCTCCTTCAAGCTGTTGAGGAAAACACCTATGAGACAGTGCTCTGGCCAATTCTTCACTCATGCAGATTGCTTAGCAAATTTGTGACGATACTCTTGCACTGTTCTCATCTGTTTGATGCCACAGAGATACTCGTCCAGGTTCTGAAACTCTGATGGACTATAATGCTCTTGAAATGTCTTTGTGAGTTCCTCCTAATAAAGCAAAGTTCGTTCGATGTTGATCCATGCAAAGAGATCAAGAGCGTCACCTTCAAGGCACATGGCAGCGATGTCGGCCTTCATCTCATTAGGGGTGTGATAATACCGAAAAAAATTTCAGCCTTCAAAATCCATCCTCTCGGGTCCCCATCTTCAAACTTGGGAAACTCAATCTTGATTGATGGACGCTTGGACGGATTTTTCAGCCATCATGGTGTGTCATAATCGTCCTCACCATCGAAGCTCCGCACATGTGCTTTGCCCCTTTGTTGATTACCGTGACTGCCTTCAACATGAGGAGTCTTGCTAAAGGATGTCTTCAGAGCAATCATCTCTGAGTTGAGATTACTCAACTGAACAGCCATGTCAGAGAGTTGCAATAAAAGAGCTTAAGACAGGTCAATGGTAGAATTCTGTGGGTTTTGTGATTACTGTGTGTAACATCCTGTTACCTATTCGGCTAGAATAGTTATGCATGAGATATTTATATGACTTAAGATAAATGCACGTTAGACATAAGTATTTGTGACT
>JANQAP020032439.1:0-10255 GCA_026874005.2 Erythroxylum coriaceum | reverse complement strand
TAATTTTCTGTTGATTAAACACTTGAGATATTTTTATTTATTATTACCTTGAGTGAAAGTAGTTAGAAAAATCCTCTATCCAGGTTAGTACGAGGCGGTCGAATTATTGGGAGTGAAAATCTTTCATGGGACGTGAGGTTGAGAGAAAGTGTCAAAGGTTGAGTGGTGTCGGCTCAGTAAAGTCTTGAGTAATTCTATTGTGCTTCAGTGAAAGTGATTAAGTTGGGTGAGGGCCCCGCAGACGTAGACAAAGAGTGTCGAACTGCATTGCCAAATTTTTGGTGTTTCTTTATTATTTCGGTTTTGCTTGTTTTTATTTTGTTGGTGTCAAATAAGTTTGCGGAAAGTTTGCGAAATAATTAACCCCCTTCGGTTTTTCAATATTAAAAAACTCTTATCATACTAACATATTTACATATAATTAAATATATTTAATTTCTAAATTTGAAAAGACATAAAGCATAATTATTTCTATAGCGAATTTAATTTTATAACACTTATCTTTATTTTTAATATTTATGTTACTATTTCTAACAAAAAGAATATCTCATAAATAAATAAAATGTAAAGTTGTGAACATAGTGACTTACCATCCGCTTGGTTTGTGGTTGGGTTTGATAGGCTGAGTTCTCTAAGAATCTCAAAAGCGTTGAGGATTGGTGGGAGTGTAGAATCCTTTGTTGGGTTGATAGAAAAATTGACCACTCCTCGGGATTTGTTGGGACGAATGGTGAGGGGTTTTGAGTTATCAAGTGTAAAAGCCCCATAATCGTCTCCGTTTATCGTAACTCTGAACTTTCTACGTTGTCCTGGCAAAATCTTCTCAATTTTAGAAAAGTACAAGATTACATATAAATCATTCCAGGTGTCAGAACTTGAGTAGCTATAACTCAACGAACTACGATTAATCCCTGGCACAGCTGCAGTTCTGAACACTTCTACTGGCACTTTATTGTTATCGTTGTTCTCTTGCATGCCAATACTCAGCGTCGACGTAGGAAATGAAATCCAATCGGTTGTATCCAGTGAATTCCACGAGCGATCGTAGGGATCATCCTTGTACCTATAGAATATTCTATCGTTTAAGAGACACTTATATAAACGCTCCATATCACATGTGTATTAGCTGGATTAATACTTATAAGCGTTTTCCTTAAACCAAACAAAACATTATCACGTATAACAACAATTGGCAATTTTGATTATCATACCTGATTGTGTAGCTGGAAAGATAGCCAACATCAAATCTCCAAATAGTTTCCAGCGTTGAAAAAGAATGACCTATGTAGCTAGAACTGTTTACTAGCCGTAGTTCCAGTGATGAAATGAAAGGAACACCGCCATTTCCAGCGTTTATCAGACACACGTGAATTGTATCGCTTGAAGAGAAATGCAAAATCTCATACAGCTTCCATGTTTCTACATCTGTAAAATCAACTTTGACCCAGAAGTTAACCCCAAGATAAAGATCGAAAGTTGGGGTTTGGTTCTTGCCGTCGTAGTTTCCATAATCGAAATGAGCTCTGATTAAGTAGTAGTTATCTTTTCCCTGCTTAGGCTTCAGGGTATAACAATTCCTTGTTCCTTTCTCAAAGTTTCTTAAGTTTTTTAGTTGCCTTCCAAAATAAGGATTACTAGAACCATATTCTGGTTGTACATTTTGGTTTTTTCCACTGCTTACGAATTCTGAATCAGACTTGAAATAGATTCCTGTATCCTCGTCGAAATGATCTGTGTCTACTCCACAGTCTATACTTATATGAAACCTGACAATGCTATTAAAGGAATGTAGTTATGACAATGGTGAAGGTATATAATTTTACATGAGCAAAATTAGTTCACTAAATAGAACGCCTATGGAGCCTTAGTTCACTGTAGCTAACTAGACATAAAACCCTGCAGGATTTATGTAAAGCTCACCTGGATTTTCCATGTTGTTCATTTTGGTTAGATTTGGGCTGCCAAAAGTAGCTGAGAGCAGAGCAAAGTAGATCCATATTTCTGTAATCAAAACAATTGTTTTCTCACCACTCATAATGCTAGCTGGTGCCTTTCCCAGATTAGTTGAGTTATGATGATATAATGTTCAAACCTTACACAACTTAGAAAATATGAAGGTTAATCGTCTATATTTCGGGTCAAGGAGTCAACTTCTGAAAAGAGTGTAGGACGGTGCATGTCAGCGAAGTCTACTCTGATGACAACGTTTTTGAACGTTTCCAGGTCAATGGCAAAGTCAAGTTTGAGCCTGCACCCATCCAATTCCGTTCAGTTCACAAAATCGTATTAACCATTCATTATTGCAATATTTCATTTCTACTATAAATGTTGATAACCATACTTTTATAAAAATATAGTTTCTTACCAGAATTTCTAATTAATATTTTTTTAACGTCCAATCTATTATATAATTATTAGAGTCAAATATAGAAAGAAATATTTTAAAACTCTAAGAAGAAATATAAGAAGAAAGACGTAATTAAGTAATTAACGTAAACTCTTACATAAATTGTGGACCTAAGAAAAGTGAATAGAAGAAAGGTCACAAGTCACTATCTTTTTCTAACTTTATCACAAGTCATCGATCTTAGACTTGAAGGTAAAACGCCTAGACTCCACCGATATACAAGAAATCTGGTAGCCCAGAAAGCACGTTTGCAGGTCTATGGTTGAAGTCTGCACTTGTCGCCATCCTACAAACGTCTGGTGGGAACTCATATTCCTATATCTTTCTCCAACGCTAAGCCAATCAATAGCAAAACATTAGCGTGGAGTTCACTCTCATCGTCTGTCAGTTATAAAGAGGCTGATAGACGATTTTCCTGGCATTTGAAGGTTGAAAGCATGCCTCCTTGTCATTTTTCATTTTATTATTTGGCATACACCAAAAGATAACTCAATGAGGTCTTACTGTTGAATTGTGTTGTTTCATGGAGCTTGCTATACTGAAACTTGTAGAAGATCTAGTTGGATCAGTCAAGGTGAGGAAGAGAGGCAGAATGAAGAACAAGGCTCCTATACATAAAAGGAAGCTAGAGATGATGATTTTGGGAGCAATTCAGAGGTGTTTAGATCCAAAGAGTAGAATACGAATGATTGGAAATCAGTACAGGGAAAGTGAAGATAATGAAGCAACATGTAAAGGAAAGCTGAAGGATGAAGAAGCAGAATGTGAGAAGCAAGTATAGAGCTGTGTTTAATCAGTTGAAGAAAAACTTGAAGCAGAGTTGATCAATTCCTGAAGAAGCTATGAAGAAGCCATGCAAGTCAATGAAGTGGAAAAATTCAAAGTCAAAGCATCAGTTACCATTAAAAGAATTAAGCTTGCTCAAATCCGCACATTAACTCCTGTTTTTCTGAAATGTCAAGTTTTTTTGTCTTTTTCACTTTCTGCAGCTTTAAATCATCAAGTGATACCATTGTCAGGGTTTGTTAATTTTTCAGACAGCCTTTTGTCTTTGTCTTTGTCTTTGATCAACCAATGAGAGTAAGATACATGTCAAAATCTTGCTCTTTTGTTATTTTTTGTTTTTCATTTCCAGCCATTGATGTAAGATGGCACAAAATGTGTGAGAGCTAATATGCAAAGCTCCATCTTTTTCAGTAATGTAACAGTTGCAGAAATACATGAAAAAACCCTTTGCTTTCATTTTTTCTTCTTGTCGTTCTTCTTAAGTGTTGTGAAAGTAGTGCTGAGAGTAGTGTGAGGATTGTGCTGAGAAACTTAGAGTGGAGAGAAACAGAATTTGATGTTAAAAATTCCATTGCTGAAGTGTTAGCAGATTCTCATAATTACAGCTCAAACCAAAACTTTACAAACACTTGTGAGGAATTTACACTAATCACTAGAGTAATAATTACATCATCCCACAGAAAATACAATCAGCACATTAAAAGGAAGGTTCAATCTTCTTCATTTTCTTGGAGCAGAAGCATAGAGCTCAGTAGTTGTTGAATAATATTTCGAACATCTAATCTGGAAATTGCAGCTTAAGTGAAGAAGTAGGTGACCAACAGCTTTCAGCAGCAGATAGCAACAACAACTAGCATCAGTGGTATCAGAGCTGCATGGTTCACACAACATAGACTGAACCAAATCATGTCAAGTACGAGCTTCCCCATGATGAACCTAAAAAGTGTACAAGCTAATATATCAGTCTTAACTGGTGAGAATTATAGAGCTTGGGCTCTTAGAGTTGAGGATTGTCTTAAAATGTGTGAATGCTGGGATGTGGTGAATGAAGGAGTGACTAAAGTTGAGGGAATGACAGAACTAACAGACCAACAACTAATAAGACTTAGGCAGGATAGGGACAAAGACTTCAAGGCTCTTGTTTTCCTAAGGTCAGTAGTGAGTGAGACAATTTTGTTGAGACATGCTGGTTGCAAAAGTGTTAAAGAACTATGGGAAACATTGAAGCTTGAGTATGTGGGCTCAGCTCAGTCTTTGAGGTTGAAGAAGCAGGCTGTAATGAGGAGTTTTGAAAATTTCTCGATGAAGAATGAAGAGAATGTGGGAGCTGCAAAAACCAGATTTATGAATTTAGTTCAACAGCTGAAGGAGTTTGGAGAAAATACAAATACTGACAGATTGGTGGACAAATTTCTGGGCAGATTGCCTTTGAGATTTGAAGCAAGCATAGCACCTGTAGAATGGCAATTTAGCAATGATCCAAATTTTGTGACATTGGAGCAAGTTTTCAATGTGCTGGAGATGCATGAAAAGAGACATGGAATTCGAAGGGAAGGAGAGGAATATGCTTTAAAGGCTGAACGTTTTAAAGTGCCAGAAAACCCACCAATTCTCACCCAAACACTAAATCTGACTCAAAACCACCTTGAATCAAATGTTGTGCAACCTCAGACGTCTTCACATTCACAAAACCAACCACAAAACACTCAAAATCCTTACCAGACCTCATTTCCTCATAACCAGTCCTATCAAAACCAAATACCATATCAGATGCCTCAAATGTATCCTCAAACACCATTCCCTCAGCAATTACCTTATTTAAACCATCCTCAAAATTTCCAAGCAACCAACCAATATGCTGGAACAACTCCAATCGAATGCAAAGTGGACCTAGAACTTCAAGATGGGGAATGTTTCCAAATTGCAAGTTTTGTGGGAAGAATAACCATGCAGCTGAGGAATGTTTCTGGAATGAGAATGTGGACTATATACGTTGCAGAAAAAGGGGACATTCAAAAAGGGTATGTTATGAGAAATGGTTGAAAGAGCAACAAAATCCTCAAAGCCCTATCTTTGGCAAGCCACCACCAATCCATCCTTTACAAAAACAAACCACTTCCTCAAGTCAAATCCCAATTCAACCTCAGCCTTACCAAAATGTTCCTGGATCACAAATCTACCAAGCACATTATGCTGCAAATTCTTAAAAATGCATCATATCCACCATAATTTACCTCTCAGCCTTTGTTGTCTCAAGCTTACTCACCTCAACCTCAAACAACTCAGTCATATGCACGTCAATCAACCTTCCCACACCAGATGCCTTACCACCTTATACTCACACAATCATCAAGCCAACAACCCCAAACTACATATTCTGTCAACAATCCCTCATCTCAGCCACTATCCTAAAACTATCCCAACTTCTTAGGTAACCAACAGAACATCTCAAACAATCAACCTGGATCATCACAAACCAGTAAACCAACAGAAAAATCAGTCACAGAGGAAAGTGTGTTTGTGGCAAAAATTTGTCAAGAAATCATAGAAAATGTTCCTGTAGCTGGAATTTGTGCAACTGAAGTGAAGGATGAGAAAGATAGTGAGTGGTTGGTGGATAGTGGTTGCTTTAACCATATGACAAAGAGAAGTGAAGTTTTTGTTGAGAAGAATACTGGCACTAATGCTGTGGTAAAAATAGGAAATGGAGAACTTATATCTGTCTTTTGGAAGGGTGCAGTGGAGTTGGCAACAAAAGTTGGAAGTACTGTGCTTGAAAAGGTGTACTACATTCTAGAGCTTGATCAAAACTTGATAAGTGTGGGTCAGCTCTTAGAGAAAAGGTATAAAGTTTACTTTGAAGATGAGATGTGCAGAATTTTTAATGCATAAGGAGAGTTGATGTATAAAATTCCTATGGTGAATATAGTTTTCATAATCAAGATGACAAAGGTGGATGGAGCATTTGCTGTTGTTCCTGTGACAGAGTTAACACAGCTGTGGCATAGAAGGTATGGACATGCAAATTTAGATTACATCATTGAGATGCAAAGAAAGGAGATAGTTTGTGGAATACCCCAACTGAGCAGTAAAATGAAAACAGTTTGTGAACCATGTGCAAAAGGAAAAAGCCACATTTTACCATTTCCAGCTAGTGATTGGAGAGCTACTGAGGAATTGCAATTGGTACATTCTGACGTCTGTGGACCTATGGATACACCATCAGTGGGAGGAAACAGATTTTATGTGGAATTTGTTGATGATGTGTCCAGATATGCATGGATTTATTTTATGAAAAGTAAAGATTAAGTGTTTGGTTTCTTCAAAGTAAGGAGAGCAGAAGCTAAGAGTCAATGTGGAAAGAAAGTGAGGTGTTTAAGAAGTGACAGAGGAGGAGAGTACATTTCAAATGAAATGAAAAATTATTTTGAAAGGGAAGGAATTTTCCATCAGTTTCAGTTCCATATTCACCACAGCAGAATGGAGTTTCAGAGAGGAAAAATAGAACAATTGTGGAGATGGCAAAGTCTATGATGTTTAGGACGCAAATGCCTAGAAGATTTTGGCCAGAAGCATGTTTCATTGCTGTTTATTTACAAAATAGAATGAAAACTAGAGCTTTGAAGGAGAAAACACCATTTGAAATTTGGTTTGGAGTTAAACCAAAGGTAAATCATCTAAATGTGTTCGGATGTGTTGCTTATATGCACATTCCTGAAGCAAAGAGAACAAAATTGGATGAGAAGGCAGTGAAGGGAGTAATGATGGGGTATAGTGCTGAATCAAAGGGATATAGAATTTATAACCCTGAAACTAAGAAGATGTTGGTATTTAGAGATGTGAAATTTGATGAGAATGAAAGCTGGAAGTGGGAAGAACCTACAGCAAAGAAATTAAGAAGAGTTGGAATTGACTTACCAATAGGTGAGTCCATTGGTGAAGGAAGTTGGAGAACTACCACAGATCAAGAAATGGTTGCTGCAGACAATACAATCAACTTCATAGACAGAACACATCAAAGGGAGACAACTCAGCTGGAATCACAACAAATAAACAGCACTGGAAGTGATGGACCATATGAGGAGGTTGTACCAGATTCTGAAGATGATTTAGTACTGGAAAGTGATGAATTGAGATCACCATCTCAGGAGGAGACATCCAGTTCAGATAGTGCACATAAGGAGAGGGATCTGGCCTCCATTTATAATGAAATTAACCCCTTGTTTGATTTTAGGTACAATGATGCAGATGAGGAGGTAGCAGATGATGCACATATGGTTTTAGAATATGCAATACCTGCAGAATCTGAACCAATGACAAACAAACAAGCTATCAAACAAAGAGTGTGGCAAAGCTCAATGGATGAAGAGATAACAGCAATTGAAGAAAATGGAACTTGGTTGCTGGTTGATTTGCCAAGTCTAGAAACAAAAATGGTCTACTCCAAGTGGATTTACAAGAAAAAATTAAATTTGGATGGATCAATCAACAAGTATAAAGCTAGACTTGTTGTGAGAGGGTATAAGTAGGAATATGGAGTGGATTATACTAAAACCTATGCACCAGTAGCAAGGCTAGATACTGTGAGGCTGTTGTTGGCATTGGGAGCAAACAAAGGATGGAAGGTGCATCAAATGGATGTAAAGAGTGCCTTTCTCAATGGAATGCTAGATGAGGAGGTGTATTTGAAACAACCCGAAGGATATGTATTAAAAGGACAAGAGTAGAAAGTTTATAAGTTGGTAAAGGCTTTGTATGGATTGAAACAAGCTTCAAGAGCTTGGTATTTAAGAATCAACAGCTACTTGATGAAGAATGGATTTATGAGAAGTAAGAGTGAAGCAACACTGTATGTGAAAACCAGTAATGGAGAAAATTTGATTTGTTCCTTGTATGTTGATGATTTACTAATAATTGGCACTAAAGACAAGCTAATAGAAGAGTTCAAGGAGCTGATGAAGTCTGAATTCAAGATGACAGACTTGGGAGAAATGAATTATTTTTTGGGATTAGAAATAGATCAAAGAAGTGATAGAATCTTCATTCACCAAAGGAAATATGCAGAGGAGCTTATTCAAAAATTTAGTTTGAAGGATAGTAGTGGCATGACAACTCCCATTGAGCATCGGTTGAAGCTAGAAGCAACAAAACCAGGTGAACAATTCGATGTAACTTACTATAGAAGCATGATAGGCTCATTAATGTATTTAAGTGCTTCTAGACTAGATATCATGTGTGCTATAAACATTATGGCCAGTTTCAGTCATATCCCTTCGAGGCAACATGCCATATATGCTAAAAGGATAATTAGATATGTCAAGCATACTGTTAATTATGGAATCTGGTATGGAAGAGGAGAAAAGGTGGAGCTATATGTCTTTAGTGATGCAAACTATGCTGGAAGTGATGAATGTAAGAGCAGAAGTGGATATTGTTGTAGCTTGGGATCAGGAATTTTTGCTTGGAGTTCAAAGGAACAGAAGAGTGTTGCTCAATCAACAGCTGAGGCTGAGTATATGGAAGTAAATATGGCTACTAAACAAGTTCAGTGGGTGAAGAAGATCCTGATGGATGTAGGAGAATTGAAGGAAAAGTGTGTCACCATCTACTGTGATTCTAGTGCAGCAATTTTCATGTCTGAAAATCCTTCGGATCACATGAGGACCAAACACATGAGAGTCAAGTACCGTTATCGTTATGTTAGGGAATTAATTGAAGAAAAGGAGATCAAGATGGCATTCTGTAGGACAAGTTTCCAATTAGCTAACATATTCACTAAAGCTTTGCCAAGATGGAGATTTGAAGCTTTGAGAAAATTGATAGGTATGCAGGTTCCACAAAACAAAGGAGGAGCTATTGAATTGTGTTGTTTCATGGAGCCTGCTATACTGAAACTTGTAGAAGATCTAATTGGATCAGTCAAGGTGAGGAAGAGAGGCAGAATGAAGAACAAGGCTCCTATGCATAAAAGGAAGCTAGAGATGATGATTTTAGGAGCCATTCAGACGTATGTAGATTTAAAGAGCAGAATACGAAGGATTGGAAATCAGTGCAGGGAAAGTGAAGAGAATGAAGCAACATACAAAGGAAAGCTGAAGGATGAAGAAGCAGAATGGGAGAAGCAAGTATAGAGCTGTTTTTAATCAGTTGAAGAAAAACCTGAAGCAGAGTTGATCAATTCCTGAAGAAGCTATGAAGAAGCCATGCAAGTCAATGAAGTGGAAGAATTCAAAGTCAAAGCATCAGTTACCATTAAAAGAATTAAGCTTGCTCAAATCCGCACATTAACTCCTGTTTTTCTGAAATGTCAAGTTTTTTTGTCTTTTTCACTTTCTGCAGCTTTAAATCATCAAGTGATACCATTGTCAGGGTTTGTTAATTTTTCAGACAGCCTTTTGTCTTTGTCTTTGTCTTTGATCAACCAATGAGAGTAAGATACATGTCAAAATCTTGCTCTTTTGTTATTTTTTGTTTTTCATTTCCAGCCATTGATGTAAGATGGCACAAAATGTGTGAGAGCTAATATGTAAAGCTCTAGACCATCTTTTTCAATAATGTAACAGTTGCAGGAATACATGAAAAAAACCCTTTGCTTTCATTTTTTCTTCTTACCATTCTTCTTGAGTGTTGTGAAAGTAGTGCTGAGAGTAGTGTGAGGATTGTGTTGAGAAACTTAGAGTGGAGAGAAACAGAATTTGATGTTAAAAATTCCAATACTGAAGTGTTAGATTCTCATAATTACAGCTCAAACCAAAACTTTACAAACACTTGTGAGGAATTTACACTAATCACTAGATTAATAATTACATCATCCCACAGAAAATACAATCAGCAAATTAAAGGGAAGGTTCAATCTTCTTCATTTTCTTGGAGCAGAAGCATAGAGCTCAGTAGCTATTGAAGAATATTTCGAACATCTAATCTGGAAATTGCATCTTGAGTGAAGAAGTAGGTGAGCAATTGTAACACCCCCTTACCGTAGGGCACGCACCGGGACGCCCGTAGGTCATTCCGGTACATATCCTATGATAAGGGAGCGCTACGTGCAATCACTACAATTAC
>JANQAP020032419.1:0-10257 GCA_026874005.2 Erythroxylum coriaceum | reverse complement strand
TGGCTCAAATCTCTTCCCTTTAAAGTCCTACCGTTGCCGGTGCAAACAGAAAACGCCATCTTTCCAGCAATCCGCCGGCCCATAATAACGTGCGGCGGAACCAACTCTCCTCCATCGTACTCATCTTCAAGCTCAACCCCATCTGCAAACTGGAAGATCGGGATATTTACCGGCACTGTACTCGACTTCTTTGGCTTCTTTGTTTTCTTGCTCTTCCTGCTGTTATACGACACGCGTGAGCTGGGCGCTAACATATCCATTTCTTCGAGGTTGAAGTAGTAGGCGCTGTTGTTGTTGTTGTCGTCCTCGTCTCGATGTTGGTCGGAAAAGATTACCTCGGATTCCTCAAACTCTTGATCAGCCATGTAAAGAACTGCTAATTAAGCAGAAAAAAAAGGTTTTCGGTGTTGGTTATCGGGTAACGGAACAGGTTAAGAGAAGGTTGGAGGATGAGAAGGGTGGTGAGATTTATAGGAGGAGAGAAAAAGGAGAATTTGTAAATCGTAGTGAGTACACCATTGATTGTTTGTGATCGCGTCACTATAAAGACATTTGAGTGTGGTCCCAGCTTTTCTCCATCTAACAAATGTTCTTTAAGCGTTGCTTCTTTGTCTATCTAGCTAGGTACCCATCTATCTCTTACAAGGGTTAATTACTTTGAGTGGTCATTTGGTTCTTAGCATGTAAAAGTTGTGGTGTGGAGTTTGTTCTCCTTCCTCCCCCTTTGTTTGTGTGTTCGTGTGGTTTATTAGTCGCCTGCCTGATAACCAGCTCCTTTCCTTGGCGCTTACGGCTCTTTTGCTTCTGTAGCTTGTCTAGCTTATATTTTGACTTGGAAAATTTGGACACTTGCGAATTTAGTTGAGTTTGGCATTTCACATTGCTTTCTTGAGATAAATGTATTTCATGCATTTGTAGCTTTTGAAGCTTGTTTAACTTCAGGAATCTGGTTGACTTTGAGATTTAGCATATCATTATTGGGATGAATGAAGAAAATATTCCCAATTCTTCAATAAATTTAGGAAGATTGTGTTATAGTTTCAATATGGAACCATTTTAAAGATAATTTTTCTAGATTTAAATAATTTTAAATGTAATTAAAAGAGATTGTTCTTACCTATCGAAGAACTTAAAGTTTAATTGAAAAAAGATATTTTTAAATATAAATTAATTGATTTAAATTAATTTCTAAGAACTTATTAATTTACAATAATTGATCGATTAATTAATAAATTGATCGGTTTTTAACAACAAGAGTTATTAAATTAAATCAAACCAGAAAATTGAAATCTTCACCTAAAAGTTGGACGGTTCAAAGTTTTTAAAATCAAATCTGACACCGAACTGGTTGAATTTTTTAATCAATAATTTTATCTAATTCATTTGGTTTTAATTGAATCTTTGCTCTTGAGATGATATATAGCAATGTTTATCCTTTAATGATTCGATTTATTATTTTAATATGGACCTTCACATCATTTTGTTATTTTAATATGGACCACGGCTCGAGTTTTCCCGAAATGACGTCGTTTTGAAAAATTTTTCTTTTAAAAAATAAATGACGAGTCGATCAGCCCGCTAGTGGGCAGGGTTGCAGGCCGGCCCATCCCCGCCCACAGGGCCACAGGCTAACGACTGACTACTATGGCTCTCGACCAAGTCCGACCCGACTCATTGACATACTTATTTTGGTCGTTTATTAACCTAAGTCTTTTTTTTATGCTTTCAAGTTGATTGTTAGCATTGGTAGGTAAGAACTGAATATGAAAATGAGAATTAAGTTATCTTGGGGACTAGATTGACTTTTTAATTAACTGCTTAAACCTAATTAGAATGTCCATCATTAGCAATTGATAAAGACATGATTCACACACATGGCGGTTTAAGAATTTCACGAGGCGTTGCCCACTTCTAATTGGTTTAACTCTTGAACTAGGAGGTAGCTAATAAATGCATCGTTAGCTAACAAGTCTTTGAGTTACAACTGTTTAGTAGTTAGTGAAATGGTAGTTAAGGTTTCATTAATTAAAGATGTTTCTCACAATATTCACATAATGATTAATATTCATTTAATATATGGAAATCAATTACTTGATTTTATTTCAATGAAATCTGGAAATTAATAACTGGAAATAAGTTTTAAAAATCAGTTTAAAGAGAATCTATTACAAAAAAATGTTTTAAAAATAGACAAGAAGTTTAAGGTTTAAAAGATTGAATTGATATTAGACTGTCATAAAACTGATTAAAGATTGAATAAAATTAAAGAATTTAAAATATGATTGAAACAAATTGTCTTTACCTATCGAAAATTTTGAAGTTTAATTAAAAAAGAGATTGATAAATAAAAATTAATTAATTAGTTTTAGTTCTTTATTAATTTACGAAGGGAAAGTTACATATATTAATGACCCTCTTTCAATTCTCACAAAGTGGAGAGCCTTATACACAGTTGACAAAAATTGACTAATTAATTAATAAATTGATCGATTTTTAACAATAGGAGTTATTAAAAGAAATCGAACCGAAAAGTTAAAAATCGAACCAAAAAATTGAACAGTTCAAAGTTTTTACGATTAAACCCGTCAAGCCAGTTAGAGTTTTTAATAATGACAAAAATTATACACATGCCTTATGATCCACACATGTATATAAATATGCATTATGGTGATTCCTTTCAGGACCTAGTAAAAAAGTGATAATAGTTCACCAACTTCAAATTTTATTAAAAATACACTAGTTTTCTTAAAAAAATGGATCATTGTTAAAAATCAATTATATATGTTTATTAATTATATCACAAACGTCAAATTTTATAAAAAATACAAATGAACTAGACAATTTTATTATAGCTAAATAATTATTCAGGCATTTAATATATTTTTCACATAAACAAGAAAAAGAAATGATTATAATATTTAATTTATAATATTTTAATTATTCTTTAAAAATTCAAAATAGTTTGAGTGAAATGAGACTTGTATTATTTTAAATTATATTTAAATAATTAGTTTGTGTTTTAGATAAAGTTTCATATAATTGATAAAATAAGTATAGTCACTTATTCCAAAAATAGCAACATAAGTTGCTTTTCTATTAATGGTTTTATTAAGCTAATAAGACAAAAAGTTTAAAGTTTAAAAGGTTCAATTAGAATTAGACCATCATAAAATCGATAAAAAATAAAATTAAATTAAAAAATTAAAAATATGATTAAAATATATTGTCCTTAATTATCAAGAAATTTGGAATTTAATTAAAAAAGAGATTATTAAATAAAAATTAAATAATTTATTTTAATTTATAAAAATTTATTAATTTACAAATTTTATGAATAAAAAATTAAATTAAATAAATAAATCGAATAAAAAATAAAAATTAAATAAAAAATGTGGACGATTTAAACGAAATTGGACTCAGGTTAACAACAGAGGTCCCACACGTAATTTAGAACTCATTGGGAAAATGGGTTGCTTTGCAGTAATAATCAAGGTATTGAAAGCTGTAAGATTCTGCCAATGATTGGGGTGTTCCCAAAGAAGGAAGTGAAAATTGCTTCTCCTCAAAGCTATCAACAGTTTAAATACTTATAAATTATTATTATAAAAAAAAAAACCAGCTCAGTTGGCCGCGTCCGGCGGCTCATGCTCCGCTTCGGTGGGTTGGCGGTGGTGGGACGATTTAGTGCTAATCAGTGGTGATAAAAGAAGAAAGACAAGCCACGTGGTGGATGACGTCACGAACAGAATCTCCAATTAATTCATGCCTGGTGGTGCCACGTAGCACCATTTGCCTAATGTTGTAGGTCCCGCTCCGCACAGGTTCTTGTTAGTTTTAAAGCCATGTGAACATGACATGCTGTACTATTATTAGAAGCAAACAATCAATTGGGAGGCTACTTATGTTGGCTAAATTGTTTCTTATATAGATAATTCCACAATTAGGGATTGTCATTCAGGTGATAATATAATAAGGATGATAAATGTAACCCGATCTATTCTGCCCAGCTCGGCTTAACCTAATTTCAGCCTAGGTTGATCGGACTATATATAAAAATTGCTTGATTTCGACTCGAGTTTAGCTTGTGGCTCGACAGGAAATTATAAAATGACGTTTTTTTTAAAACCCAACCCGTCAGTAAGTTTTTATTATTATTCTTATTATATGATTATTTTTGTGACAACAATTATTAAAAATTTAAACGACTATTTGCTTTTATTTTTGATAATGACATATGATTAGCATATTTTATAATTAATTTAATGCATATTAATATTATTTTATTTTATAAAATGGAAAGCATAAATTATCATTCACATAAATAAAGAAGGGATTTTATCTTTATCAATGCACCGGATCCTAATTTGAAAACTTTCTAACTAATATTTTTTAGCTTTTTGAAGATATAATTAAGAAAAATGAATGAGTGTAGTTAATATCAATGTTTTAAAAAATCAGACTGGAAATTAAATTGGTAAAACAAGAAGTTTAAGATTTAAAAAGTTTAATCGGTATTATACTCGCATAAAACTGACTAAAGATTAAATAAAATTAAAAATTTTGAAATATGATTAAAAGAGATTGCTCCTATTAATCGAATAATTTGAAGTTTAGTTAAAAATTATTAAATAAAAATTAATTGATTTATTTGGACTTATTAATTAATAAAAATTGACCAATTAATTGATAAATTAATCGATTTTTAACAATAAGAGTTATTATAATAAATCGAATAGGAAAGTTAAAAATCAAACCGAAAAGTTGAACGGATCAAGATTTTTATACTTGAACTAGCAAGTTAAAAATCGAACTGAAAAGTTAAACGGATCAAGATTTTTATACTTGAATCGGCAAGTTAAAAATCGAACCGAAAAGTTGAACGGATCAAGATTTTTATAATTGAACCGGCCAACTCGATTGAATTTTTTAATCATTGATTAATATTATAAAAATTGACCCAAAGAAAAGTTTTTATCTTGGTGAGATTATTGTTAGATATATTTTTTTGTGGGGTTGTTATTATATGTTTTCTTTAGTATTTAACTGGTTTTGTTATATATATTTTTTTGTGGGGTTGTAACGATTAAAAAATTTAACCAGTTTGATCGATTCAACCGTAAAAAATTTGAACTGTTTAATATTTTAATTTAATTTTCAAATTTTTGGTTTAATTTATTTTAATAATTATTGTCATTAAAAATAGATTAATTTTTAATTAATTTGTCAATTTTTATAAATTAATAAATTTTATAAACTAAAATAAATAAATAATTTCTTTATTAATCATTAAGAATCGGACCTACCGAAAGGGCACATCATACATAACTGTGCGAGCGTGTGCTTCCCTTATTTGGGCACTTATCTTACACCTTCCACTTTCCACGATAATGACTCCCCACGGAATTCTGATTGAACAGGTCACTGTTTTTGTAGTTTTCTACTTGTGTGTTCAACACGACTTCCTGTATAAACAATGATGATTGGGACACTTACCTCAATCTCATCCACTCTCCTGACAATTACTTAATCATATACAAGAATAAGACATCCATCGAATATCCACGAAAGACATGAAAATTTTGGAGTATGTACGAAAAGTGATGAAAATAGGAGAAAGAGTCTCTCCTCCGTTCAGAAGGTGCTTGACGTACATGTACCCTTCTAAAATATATAAGTACTGAACACAAACACTTATTTCCTCACCAATGTTTCTTGCATGTACCATCACCGGATATCCAACATTTATACCAAAAGCTTGCAATGAATGATAATGTCTTCATTCTCATCTCCAATTCGTGTGGTTCAATCATCGTTCGTCAAAATCTTTTCTGTCACGTAACAGATTCTTTGAGCTATTTAGGATAACAACAATAACATTTAATGAATTTAACGATATTTAATAATACAGAGTCTCATCTTTATCCAACAAAGAAGTTGTTTCTAATTTCTTTGAGCTACTTGTTTTTTTTAATCAACCGATTTATCTATTTTTAAATGAAAATTGTGGTTCAAAGATAGAGAAATTTATAATATATTATTTGCAGATTGCAATTAAATTTTTCAATAAGCAAATTAAGTTGTGCAAATTATATATTGGTTGATATTTAAGTTGTATGAATTGGGATATATTATATATAGTTGTTATTTGCTTAGAGCTAAGTCGATTTGATAAAAAAAAAAACAATGTATGATCCATTGCAATGTAGGATGAGATGGAAGTATTTTACTTTAAACTTTAATCTGAATCAAATAAAATTAAGTTAATTCTTACTTAAGTATACTACTAATTATGTGTAACAAAAACATAAATAAAATTAAATGTAAATAGAAGGATATATACAAATACTAAATTCTAGTTACTTATAAAGTTGAACATTTTTTTAGTTTTTATTATAAATTTGATTCTAATTTCTCTATTTTATTATAATAGAATGAAAATGAATAATTTAATTAATGAAATAATTGGATTATTAATTATAATTAATGAATATTTGATTATTAATTAATGAATAATGAATGATAAGTTGACTATTCAATCAGAAAATTTTTCTATTTTCTAATATTCCAATCTAATCAATTGTAGATTCGATTAGAAATCAATAAAAGAAAAAGTAAGTGGACCTAACTTATTAAATCTTGACTAGATCTGCTATTCTGATATTCAAATTTGATATATATGAAATTGAAACAGTAGATCTACTTTTTCTTTCATTTTCACATTTCTTTGGACTTAAAAAAAATGTCGATATTTCTGATTAAATCTTTTTGTTCCTAATTATTGTATAGAAAGAAATTCATTTCTTTCTTCCGCCTTCCCCAGAAAAGTTTATTTGAAGTCATAACATAAGATATATAAGAGACATCAATATTTTTCTTGGATTCCATAACATAAGATCCATTTCTATTGATATTTAGACCTATATAAGATTTATATATAATAAACAAGATTTATCTATCAATTAGATCATGGCTTCATGTACGAAATATTTCCATATTGATAGACAAAATAATATATTTATTTTGATTCCGACAATAGAATTCTAATGTAGAATATAATAGGTGTGAGAAAAGGCTTTTATTTCAAGTTTCCTAATATTGTATTGAATAATATTATTGAAATTGTAGTATTGAATTGAATAAGATAAAAATTCATTCCCCTTTTTCTATTCTGATAGAATAGATATAAAATAAATAGAAAATGTTCAAAGTTCCTTTCTTGCTTTGACTTGTTAAAAGACATACTCTGGTGTTTTAGATTCATCTGAAAGAAAACGAAATAAAACAAAGATGACAATAAAAAAGAAAGTATAAAGTATTAAAATAAGAAAATATATGATACTCTAGTAATTTAATGCACATAGAAATTAAAAAAGTACATAAAAATATTTAAAAACTCTTACGAACAAGATCCAAGAATACGATTAGGTTGATAGAATGGAAGAAGGAAGTCTAAAGATCAACTGGTAACAAGAGAGGGGATCGCTTGTTCTTTGAATGGTTCTTTCAAAAAATGCACGGTTCATATGGCTATTAAAACTAAAAATAACCGAATTGAGTTCATGAATTGACTTAATATATTAAGTAAGTCCGGTTATGGACCAACAAAAAAATTTTATCTTCGAAATCCAGGAGAAATTATAAGGTTCAATGTATGAGAAATCAAATCATACATAAATGATATAAATTTCAAAGGCCTTGAAAATGCTATGAGGTGCTCAGAAATGGTTGAAGTAGTTGAATAAGATGATCACTATGACTATAGCCCTTGATAAATTTACCAAAGACGAAAATGATTTATTTGATATTATAGATGACTGGTTAAGGAGGGACCGTTTCGTTTTTTTAGGTTGGTTTAGCCTATTACTGTTTCTTTGCGCCTATTTCGCCTTAGGGGGTTAGTTCACAGGTATAACCTTTGTAACTTCATGGTATACCATGGGTTGGCCAGTTCCTATTTGGAAGGCTGCAACTTCTTAACTGTTTCTACTCCTACTAATAGTTTAGCACATTTTTTATTGTTATTATGGGGCCCTAAAGCATAAGGAGATTTTACTTGTTGGTGTCAATTAGGTGGTCTGTGGATTTTTGTTGCTCTCCACGGTGCTTTTGGGCTAATAGGTTTTATGTTACGTCAATTCGAACTTGCTCGATTCGTGCAATTGCGACCTTATAATGCAATCTCATTCTCTGCTCTAATTGATGTTTTTGTTTCTGTATTTTTTATTTATCCACTGGATCAGTCTGGTTGATTTTTTGTGCCTAGTTTTGGCATAACAGTTATATTTCGATTCATCCTCTTTTTCCAAGGGTTTCATAATTAGACATTGAACCCATTTCATGTGATAGGAGTTGTCGGTGTATTAGGCGCTGCTATGTTATGCGCTATTCATGGGGATACTATAGAAAATACCTTATTTGAGGACAGTGATGGTGCAAATACATTCCGTGAGTTTAACCCAACTTAAGCCGAAGAAACTTATTAAATGGTCACCGCTAACCACTTTTGGTCTCAGATCTTTGAGGTTGCTTTTTCTAATAAACATTTGTTACATTTCTTTATGTTATTTGTACCATTAACTAGTTTATAGATGAGCGCTCTAGGAGTAGTCAATCTGGCTCTAAACCTACGTGCCTATTACTTCGTTTGTCAGGAAATTCATGCAGCAGAAGATCCTGAATTTGAAACTTTCTATACCAAAAATATTCTCTTAAATGAAGGTATTCGTGCTTGGATGGCGGCTCAAGATCAACCTCATGAAAATCTTATATTCCCTGAAGAGGTTCTACCCTGTGGAAACGCTCTTTAATGGAACTTTAGTTTTAGTCGGTCGTGACCAAAAAACTACCGGCTTCGCTTGGTGGGCCAGAAATGCCGACATATTAATTTATTTGGTAAACTATTGGGAGCTTATGTAGCCCATGCTGGATTAATCGTATTCTAGGCCGGAGCTAGGAGTGGGCACGGTCCGGTTTGGCTAGTTTTGAGCTGTTTTTTTAAGCCGAATCGATTAATCAGTTTTGTGACACAAGAAAACCGAAACTAAGCTGAGTGTCAGATGAAACCGAGTTTTCGGTATGCCTTACAGTTCGGTTAGGTTTGGTTACTTCAATCGGTTACAAAATCAAGACAAACTCTCACAAGTCACAAACTCACAACTCATAACTCAAAAGTCATAACTCCACGTCTCCACACCAACTCCTTTCACTGGGATGATAAAAAAAAAGAAGAGAAGCCGAAGAAGACGAAGAAGATGGCAAAGAAGAAGGTCAGAGAAGAGTTAGGGATTTCGGGTTCTAGTCGAAGAGGCTTTCGAATCGAGATCGCATAAAGCCACAAAGAAGAGAGTTCGAGATGAGAGGGTGAGCCAGAAAGAAGAGAGTTTGAGATGAGAGGGTGAGCCAGAAAGAAGAGAGCTAGAGATGAGAGGGTGGGACTCAGAGAAGAGAGTTGGAGATGAGAGGGTGGGACTCAGAGAAGAGAAGAGCCTAGAGAGTTTGACAAGAGAGCAAGAAGGTAAAAATATTACCTTATATACCTAGGTTTAGATGTATAAAAAAACTAAATTTGTTTTGCTTTTACTTTATCAGTTTGGTTCAGGTTAGTTTGGTAAAAAATTTTGCCTACATTGCACCCGAATCGATATAGTCAATTTTCTCAATATCCAAAACCAAACCGACCATCGCACCACTCCACACTAACCTATTTTGATCGGTTTCTTCGATTTTGCGGGTCAGTTCGGTTTTTTTTGGGATTTTGCCCACTCTTAGCCGAAGCAATGAACCTATTTGAAGTGGTTCACTTCGTACCGGAGAAGCCAATGTATGAACAAGGATTAATTTTATTTCCCCACCTAGCTACTCTAGGTTGGGGGTAGGTCCTAAGGGGAAAGTTATAGACACCTTTCCATACTTTGTATTTGGCGTACTTCTCTTAATTTCCTCTGTAGTATTGGGTTTTGGCGGTGTTTATCATGCACTTTTAGGACCCGAAACTCTTGAAGAATCTTTTCCTTTTTTTGGTTATATCTGGAAAGATAGAAATAAAATGACAACAATTTTAGGTATTCATTTAATCTTGCTAGGTATAGGCGCTTTTCTTTTAGTATTCAAGGCTATCTATTTTGGGGGTGTATATGACACCTGGGCTCCCGGGGAGGGGGGGGATGTAAGAAAAATTACAAACTTGACCCTTAGCCCAAGTGTTATTTTTGGTTATTTACTCAAATCTCCTTTTGGAGGGGAAGGATGGATTGTTAG
>JANQAP020032386.1:0-10258 GCA_026874005.2 Erythroxylum coriaceum | reverse complement strand
CTAGTTCATTTATTTCTAACATTATTATTATTTGATTGTCATCAAAATTAATTATTGTAAAGTCCTCCTGACTTAACCATGAACACCTATCAACATCCCCATATTTGAATCTTTGCTTGTCCTCAAGCAAAATAAATACAACCACTCAATTATATCATTTCATCTTTACAAAGATCAAAGCATACAATCCCTCAAATATTAAGTTAATTCACATATCATGACTACTTTTTCATTGGTGTACATAAACAAACTCAATAATTGACACCATCATTCAAAGATAAGTAAAGATGCAAAATAAATTTTCCTCACGGTTTTCACTCATTCCTCTTAAGTGTTTGATGGTTAGTGTTTTGTTTAAACTTTCTATAAGAAACTACATTACCATAGCCTTGCTAATACACCAATTCTCCTCTGCAATGATTGCATGCATAAATAGATCAAAAGGACTTATTTAGGGTTGTAATATGGTCAGGGTTAAGGTGGGTAAAGACGAAAAAGGGTTAAGCATAAGCATTAGTAAAGTAAAAAGCAGATAAAAATGGGAAAACAAAACATAACTCTGAGATATACAAATATAAGTGATATTCTGCACTTATTGATGCTACTCACTTGTTCTTCCTTTTTCTTTTCTTTTCTTTTTCTTTTCAACATTTTTTTCATTTTTCTTTCTTTTTCATCATACATGGAAGAACTCATATATATTAGCAGATAAATACAATGTAATCCACAAGCAGAAATATACTCAACTCATCTCGGTAAAATTTTCACAAGAATCTCAACTAATGTATTACTTAATACTCTACTGAGCTTATGAATGGGTAAGTTAAAAAGGTTTAAAGTTTTAAAATCTCGGGTGTTTTCAAGAAACAAAAGATTAAGGCTCAATGGAGTTAGCAAAGGATACTACAAAGGGTAGGCCATTTAAGCCAAGGGTTAAATCAAGAAAAAAGGCCTAAATCATCTCTATTAAGCATACATCCAGTAGACTCAAACCAATTCAAAGCAAGTTCTGAAGGTAGTAACCTAAGGAAGCAACGCTCAATAAAGAAATATAATGACTATGGATGGAGTCATATGGCTCAATCCTCACTTTGACTCAAATGAAAACTCATTATTCATCTCTACATTACCTCATTGTTCAAATGTCAATTTGCGACTAAGCTTATGTAATCAATTACTTTTCATCATTCTATATGGTTCACTTTCTACTCAAGTAGCCTAATTCAAGTTTAAGCATGCATTTAATCTAATTCCAACTAGCATAACAAACTTTTATGGTAATATTTATCAGAGTGATTCAGGTACGGTTCCATTTCTGACACAAAGCACATATAATATGCCTAAACATGCAAACAATGCAATTACGAAAATCAAAGTCACCTCCCCACACTTAAAGTTCACATTATCCTCAATGTGACAAGACAACCACCAAATATGTGAAAATGACTTTAAACCAAACAAAAGAAATTGAAACACACAAATGACATAAAACCAAACAAAAGATGAACTTGAACCAAACAAAAGAAATAACATGAAGTCAAACAAACATGAAATAAAATGATAACAAATAAGAGAAACAACAAAATTAAAAAGAAAAGGGTAAGAAAAGCTTAGTCAAATGATGGTGACAATGGTGTTGGTGAAGGAGCTTTAAAATTTTTCCTCTGACAGAAGTTGAGGAATCTCTTCTTCAAGCTTTGCTGCTCCTTATGGACTTTCCTCATTTAGGTTCTGAGCTCGTTGATTTGGGATGTCATTTATTGAGAATTAGCAACCATTTGGTCGAGGATTTATTGAAGTCAGTCGATCTCCACTGGTGCACGCGATTCCTCCTCTACTGCTTCTGCCTCTGGCTACGGCATTGTTTAGGATGTAGAAGGTCGGGAAGCAGCTGTACTCATGCCCCTCCTATTTCTCACTACAGTGCGCATCTAAAGATCTCGAAGTTCTATAGAATGGAACTCCAAAATCTCATAACTTCTCAAATATGATATGCCAAATATATCGCGTGGAGTTGTACGCAAATTCTCCATATTAATATTATAAAACACACCCAAAGTAGAAGTAATATGAGACATTCCAAAAAACGAACCCTGTTTATTAACCACACTCATTATTGATCAAAAAATCCTAAAAGATGTGTTGATTTTAAGTTTTCGTTCCATACACCATAAAAAGAAAAACTCTTTTGCTAAGCATTTGTTACTTTTTGTTTTATTAAACACAGTCAGACACATAAATTTGTGTAAAAGTAGATGCTCAGCACTCCAGATTAAGGAATTTGCTGCATTGCGTGAGTCAAAATGCTCTTCACCTATGAGAGTGTTCCAATAAGAATTGACATCAAAATCAGCGTGACCATCTATAATTTTTGCATTCGATAAATTGAAAATTTCACACATGACAGAATAATCAAGTTTAAAAACATTTCTAGCTAACCTAAACGAAAACACATCCATTTTTGGGTTATACCGGACTGTTGTGAAAAACTCTAAAGTTATAGTAGCATAAATAGGTATATCGCACCGAAAAAACCTATTCCACCCTATGTTTGCAGCTAATTGCTCAAATTATCGTCTCACTCCTATATTCTCTAACAATTCAAAATCAAAATACCTAGGAGTGACTATTTCTCTATTTCTAAGCTCACGAAAGCAGTAACTTGTTCTTCCGAATAAATTGGGAAGGAAGAGCAGTAAGTCGCCGCTAAATCGCTCTTGCCTTCACCAGAAACTTCATGGTGTAATTCATTGGTCGGTTCAGTCGGTCTCCAAACCATCCTCGTCCTTGGTGCCACTATAAGAGGAAAATCAGCAAAAATGGGAGAAAAAGAGTGAAATTCAACTTTTAGAGAGAGAGAGAGAGCAAAATATTATCCAAATCCTTATGTTTTTGAATGATTAATGCATAAAAAGTTGAAAGGATTGTAAGAATAATGAGAAAGTTGAAGAAAATACCCAGAATTTAGAGGAAAAGTGAAGAGTTTTAGAGAGTGGGAGGAGAAAAATTCATGGGTTAGAGAGAGAGGAAGGGAAAGTTTGAGAGTGGGGGGAAAAAGAAAAGGGGATGGAATTCCCACGATTCCACGATCGTGGGTTTTCTCTCCAGAAACTTTCTAGAGAGTTTTCCCACGATCTTGGGAATCATGCCAATTCCCACGATCGTGGTAATTGGTGATTCTTACAAATTCAAACCTCCTTCCAAGCTTAATATTACTTCTCCATAATCCTACAACCTACAAACACATCAAATTAATATCATCAATAAGAAATTTAAAAAGAAAACAAATTGAAATTCTAACAAAAACCACATTAACATCAATCATTCTCAATTCAAACATGATTATAGTTAAAGAAAACCAACGAACAAATAGACAAAGAAAATCCAAAGAAAATAAACATCCATAGGTTGCCTCGCATGCAATGTTTTTTTAACGTCAGTAGCTCGACTCTCCTTGATGCTCATGGCGGCTCAAATGACTGGTACAGTAGCAGCGCAAAAACTGATCTCAAACTTTGTATATGAGCTACCCTCGTGTGGACTCCACCATCCTTATTGTTTTCCTTCCTACGCCTTCTCCTGCACGATCGTTTCTTCCTACATGCATTCCCAGGGTCCTCAACATCTTCCCATCCATCTTGGTGCTCAGGTTCTTTGATGACCGTTGGTGGTGAAGGAGTATAATAATTTTTCTTCAATACCTTAAATGTTAACTGCTCCTGTCCTACTCTCAATATTAATTCGCCCCCATCAACATCGATAGGTGAACGGGTAGTAGCCAGAAATGATCGCCCAAGCACCATTGGGGTTTCTTCGTCTTCTCCAATATCCAGTATGTAGAAGTCCGTAGGAAAAATGAATTTGTCAATCCGTATTTGCACATTCTTAATGATTCCCTTCGACAAGTGTACCATTCTATCGGCTGTCTTCACCAATGTCTTAGTGGGCTCTGGCTCTTCTAAACCTAGCTTTTGACTGAATGACAGGGCATTATGTTGATGCTAGCTCCCAAATCCATGAATGCCCTGTCTATCTGAACTCCATAAATACTGCACGGAATAAAGAAATCTCCTAGGTCTTCTTTCTTTTATGCTATAAGTGAGTTTCCTTCTGATATGTGTTCTTTGACCTCTTTTTTCACCGGTTCCTTCAATGTGAGTTTTGTTTGGAGTTGATTGGTTATATCTAACATCTCACTTAACTCGTCCTCCTTCGAATTCCTCATTACTCTGTCTAAAGATGATTTTCGTTGTGCAAAAATCTGATGTGAAAGTCCAAGTTGAAGCTCCTTGATTAGCTCGCTTACTAATTCACTTGGGGAGATTTCCACAATAGTTTGTCCTTTTCTCTTCGCTTCATTTTTCTCTTCATTCTCACTGTCCGAGTAATGGCTATGATTCTTCCTTCGGATTAATTTCAGTGTTGCTCGGTAGGTTACTTACATTTCGAGAAGATAACGCGTTAGCAAGTTGCCCTACCTGAACCTCTAAATTGTGGATGGAAGATGCATGATAGGATTTGATCGAATTTTGCTTCCATCCTCTTTTGATTCACCTCCTAGCTTGCATGCATCCTTTCTGATTCTCTTCTTGAGCTGCCGTTTTGGACCCTAAGACTTCCATCATGTTGTCCATTTTACTTTCCAACACTCTGATTCAATTTTGTTGAAACCCCGGTGGTCCTTGTGATCTTTGTTGGCCACCTGCATTGTTATTACTCCAAGAAAATTTTGGATGGTTTCACCATCCTAGATTATAGGTATTAAAGTAAGGGTTATTACCTTTCTGTGGCTGGCCCAAATAACTTACCTGTTCAGTACTACCGACTCTCAACAGGAAACACTCCGCTGAGCCGTGGTTACTCTGCCCATACAACTCACACTAAACTTGTATCACCTTAGCTGTCGAGGTAAATGCTCCTTGCATGTTGTTCAGCTGCTTCGTAAGAGTTGTGACTTGAGCCTGCAAGGCAGTCACAGAGTCAATGGGTATCATACCTTTCTGTTCCTTTTATCCTTGTCTTCTCCTCTTGCTCGACCATATGCAGCTGTTGCTCGCTAACTCCTCTAACAGATCGTGAGCTATTTCCACCGTTTTCCTCATTAATGAACCTCCTGATGCTGCGTCGATGGTTCCTCTAGTGCTTGGATTCACTCCATTATAGAACGTCTACAGCAGGAACTCTCTTGGTAGGTTGTGATGGAGATAGCTTCTCTGAAGTTCTTTAAATCTCTCCCAAGCTTCGTAGAGAGATTCCCTATCGTTTTACTAGAAATTTGTAATCTCCTTGATAATCCTCATCGTCTTCGTTAATGGAAAATACTTAGCAAGGAATGCTTGGGCAAGCTGCTCCCAAGTCATAATCTGGCCTGAGTTTAACGAGTTGTACCATACTTTAGCTTGATCCTTCAATGTGAATGAAAATAGTCTCAGCGTCACTGCATCGTCAAACATTCCGTTGAATCAGAATGTGTCACAAATCTCCAAGAAATTTACGATATGGGCGTTTGAATCCTCATTGGATAGCCTGTAAAACTACACACTATTTTGTAGAATGTTGAGTAACGTCGGCTTTATCTCGAAATTATTTGGTTGGACCACCAATCTCGCCACTCCTTGAGGACTAAATCCTAGCCTCATGAAATCCATCAGAGTTTTCTCCATTCCTCTTTGCTCTCCTTCTTCAGCCACATCTTGTTGTGAAAAGTTAAGACGCTTTGCCCTTCGTAACTCTCTTTCGTGCCTTTTGATGTCAGGAAATTAGTCTTCGCTCACTTCTTTTGTTCTTTGTGTGCTCCTTGTGTTCATGCACCTGCAATTACACAAGGATAAGTATCAAAAACTCTTAAATCAGAGTAATCTAAATTAAACAGGATGTTAAACAATCAATCCCCAGCAACGACGCCAAAAACTTGTTGATGGTAAAACCTACTACTTGTTTTACACTCAAAAACTGCAAGTGAATAGGTCATGACTTGTAACTTAAAAGGGCGGATATCGTTCCCACAGGGATTGATACCCAGACACCACTTAATTTAGATAAAACTTCATTTAAGAAATGAAATTCTTTAATAAAAACAATCTGAAAATTTTAAATAAAAATTAAAAGACTAACTCAAAACAATAGACAATACTAACGTGCAGAAAAATCAGAATTCAAGAATCTAAAAACTAGAGATTACTTTTTTTTCCTATTTTGTCTCCCTCCTATTTTATTGATTAAATTGTGTCTTACCCTAAATTTTCGAATGTATTAACTACCCTCTCTGAAGGTGTAATTAATTGTCCCTAATTGAATTAAAGGGAATCAACTGGATGATCTCTCAACCTACCCAATGACTCGACCTATTCAACTAGTTATTAAACTATCCTATGGGTGATTAATTGATTAGTCGAGATCTCTCTTCTAACTATTCAATTAACGTGATGATTGTAAGTCTATAGGTCGCCAACCCTCATTGTACAATCCTACACAAATATATCTTACTCACTCTCTCGATTTGTTGCAAGATAACAAATAAAATCAACAATCATCAAAGATAACTCATTCAATTCAATAAAATAGGAGTTCTAAAAAAATAGTTCAAAAGCAATCCCTAAAACTAAATCAACCTAACATGGTCTCCATAACATCATCAACATTCAAATAAACCATTTTACAAAGAATAGAAGAAGTAAGATTGACAGAAAATTGAATAAAAAGACTCCTTTTGGTGTTGATGTGCTATTTTTCCCCAATCTTGATGATGATCCTTGACTTCAATCCTTCCTCAAGGCTCTAAACATGTGTTCTTTAACCCAAAGATGGTCTTTCTATAGAAGGATTTCATCTTTTTTAAGATGGAGGCTTAATGATGCTTTTATAGTCCAAAAAACCTAAATTTGCATAATCCTTTAGATTGTAATTCCCACAATCGTGGGAATTGGCATGATTCCCACGATCGTGGGAATTGGCCATAGAACACTTCCTCTTTTCTTTTCCTTTTGATTTCTAGCTCAATCTCTAAGTTGTTCCATCTTCCTTCCTACACAAAATAGTCAATTCTTACCATAAATTAACATCAAACATACAAGAACAACAATGAAAGTCAAACTAAACAAAAATATACAAAATGAATCATAAACTACAACAATAATCAACAATTATGCAAGAAAACACATGCTAATTACCTAGAAAAACATAACCTAATGCACACCTATCAATTATACGTGAATTTCTTATGTTAATACTAAATTTGAATTCATCACATTAAAGTTTTTTTAAAATACAATAGGAACGATTCATCACATTAAAGTTGAAGTCTTTATCTTTCAATTAATCACGTACAAGTTGATTTCCAAAGTTTGATTTTAAACAAGCACTATGGTACGTGGCATTATTTACACCTGTGAATCGAGAAAGGGATTTCTCGCTGTGACTCTTAGGCTCGTGGAATTTTTCACCGATAAGCCTCATAAGAGCTACATCACGGGTTTCCAGCCTATATGTCATCCTAGGGATTTATTATGTCTCAAATCATCCATAATTATGCAAACTAATTCGACATACAGTAAATACTTATGTAATTCATAAATCTAGCCATCAATCATTATAACAATATTCCAAACAACAAAACCAAGATAACCAATTCCAAAGAACAACACGCATTCATATAATCTATTAAAGTAGAAAATATAAAACTAAGATAACCATTTCTAATTATATTTATGCAAGATTTAGTTACACCAAGATAACCACAATTACGTAATTTTGTTTTCAGATAAACTCTATATTTTAACTCATCAATCATTGTTAGAGGTAAAGTCGCAAAGAACAACACAAAATCGATCACATTATAAATTACTTAGTTAAACGACTTACCTTGATATACAGACAATCGCAAATTGCAAAGGTGATAGACGAGGTTGGACAATTGTCGACGCTCTTCAACACAAAACACCGCCTGCAAAAAAGACAATAAACAGTTAGCTAGTTTTTGATAAGTTTTGAATTGTATTATAAAGAATTGTATTATAGGCAATAACCTTATACATTAAAAGAATTGTATTATTAAAGAATATAGGCATAGCCTTATACAAGTTCAATCAATAGATCTAGGACAAGAGAAACCTTATATACATCTTTTTTTTCCAATAAATCATATACAACTCAATTATTATCAAGATTACATTATAGTTTAATTAGAACTTAATAGAATCTTTCTTGATCTTAAAATGCATTATCAACATATATCACACTCACACACATAATAATGCACTCAAAACTTTTTCATTATTTTTTAAATCTTTAACATATCTAAAAATCACCTTATAAATAATTTATTATTTAGTTGTGCTCATCTTTAACTTAAACATTCATAGGAAGTACAAACTAATTGTTATAACCAGGGATGACAATGTCAATATGATTGCATATCATTTCTATTTCTTTTACCCTATAAGTATAGGCCCTCAAAGTTTGATACATTTCAATAGGAAAGGAATTCGATACTTTTTGAAATACCTATAAAATGTTAATTGTCAAATTCCTTTTTAACATTTTAACACCTAACAAGTATATTACAAGTAGGATCTTATAGTTAAGTTCACAATAAAGTGTGCCATATAAAATTCAATTTACTCAATTATTTCTCTTTATGAGTTCAACAATATTGAGGCAAGGAATTGCACATGATGAACTATATTTTACTAAATTTTCAAAATGTTAAAACTATAAAGTAGTAAATTTAAATCACTATCTTCTTTTACAAATGTTTATATTAGGTACCTAACAAAGTTATGGTTCCTAATAGATGTGACCTTAACTATTCCATTTCAAGTCATGTATTGAATCTTCATAAAGACATCAAACTAATGGGAGGATTTCAGCTTCCTTAACCTATTGTGTGTCTATCGAGTCAAGTTTGTCAATGATCTCTTCAAAAGGTTATATTCAAACATTAATAGTTTGAGTACCTTTATAAATTCCTTCTTATAAAGATCTGTTAAACTTCAATTATAGATTTTATTGTACAAGATATGCAATAATTTTATTTTTTATTTTACTTAAAAGAAAATAAGATAACTATGCCATAAGAAAAGCAAAAGACCATCATTTCAACTGAACAAATGAAAATTTTAGTGTTTATCATTTCTTTAATTATCAGTACCTCTAGATTAGCAAAGGAGTGAGTGATCAAATATATCGATTTGATTTTTAGAGATACAGATAAAAACCAATAACATACTTTAACAAGAAGCTAAAAGAAGATTGTGATATAATGTGGCAGCACTTTGCATCACTTCCTTTATATTTAAAAAGAACTCATAATAGAAATCATACACAATTATACAAAAAATTGATTAAATAGATACATGATTATTAACAAATAGATATACCTTTATTCATCAAATATTTCTTCAAGTAAACTTTTAAAATGATGAATAACCACATCTATGTCTACATTATCTATGTATATCATAATATAACAATCAAAATATACAATCATATGGAGATAATTATTGAAGTCATAAAAGTATTTCAATATATACCAACTCTTGACATACATCAACACTGTTCACATACATCAACACTTCTTAAGTTATTGGATGAAAACAATTGTGATAAGAATTCATTATTCAATAAGGAGTATGAAAAGCAGACTTAGAAGCAATTGTAAGCATTGGGATAACTAAGAAATCTCATGCAATTATCTACATAATCGAATATTGAAGTATATTCAACTTCTACCATACTAATACATAAAAATGCTTAATTATTAATTGATTCACAAATATCACCTTCCATATAATTGTCCAATTTCATTCTATTATATAAAATCCTTCCATATAATTGTTAATTTTCCATTTCAAGTCTTATGTAACTACTCTAGGAATTTTCCTTAGATTCCAAGGCATTAACCAAGTCTCACCAATATCCCTTAAAGATATTTCATCGAACAATTCATAGGCAACCCAAACTTATCTCTAACTAATAACAAAATCACTACATTTTTCCATTATTTACCAACAAAAACACATTCAAACAACAAATAAACCAACAACATTAGGTAAAAATGCATAATACCCACGATCCATGTAGCACCCCACTCCCGCAAGACCCGAACCCGACATCGTTGATGATATCTGAGTTCGTGCCCCGCGAGGGTGGCATACGAATGCACTCAATCATTCAAAAGTCGGTATAAATTTTTTTTTATAACATAACATGCGGAATACATACTCAAATTGGCCCCACATTCATTCATCATCATTTTCAA
>JANQAP020032377.1:0-10258 GCA_026874005.2 Erythroxylum coriaceum | reverse complement strand
TTTGTACTCTTTGTTACCAATTCCTTGCTGTTTTGGGGGTGAAGGGTCGTGTTAGATTGATTGAATTTAGGTATTGGAAACAATCATTGAAACAGAGGTGATCTAGACTTTGATTCTACGTTGTTGTCATATTAGAAAGACTCCAAGAACAGGGATTTCAAGGGCAAAGGCAAGTAGAATGGTAGCTCTAAGGACGAGGAGACATCCTCGAATAAGGGCAAGGTTGCTTGTTACTTGTGCGGCGGTTCACACTTTGCCAAAGGGTGCCTGAGAAAGGAGAAGCTAAATGCCTTAATTGTCGAAGAAGACGATGAATCTTCGAAAGATGCGGCACTAAATCCGATCACCTTGCTTAATGTGGTTAGTACCGAGTTGGTTCCCTTTGATAGACTAATGTACGTGGGTGTACAAGTTGGGGAGAAAGACGTGAACGCAATGGTGGATACGGGTGCAATCCATAGTTTCCTAGCAGAAAGGATGGTTCGAATGTTAGGCATAATGGTGTCCAATGCCTCAATGAAGATTAAAACCCCTGAGGGGAAGGCACAAGCAGTTGCAGGAATTGCTTAGAATGTTCCAGTTAGAATTGGAAGTTAGCGTGCCAAGATGAATTTCATTATCATACCATTGGAGAATTTCGAGATGATATTGGGGGTTTCCTCAAAGCAGCAAAGGTGGTGCTGTATCCGAGTTTGGGAGTATGATGTTAATGCAAGATCAAAATTCCTTCTAAGTGAATTGTTGTAGGTTCGATGGTGGAACGACGAATGCTGTAACTTTGGTAGGACATGTTTCAGCCATGAGCATCGAGAAAGGGTTGAAGAAAGGCATAGAGACCTATCTCACTACCATGTGGGAAATCAATGAAGACCACGTGGTGGAAATCAGTTTGTTGAGGGAGTTTCGGGAGGTGTTGCCAAAAGAGTTGCTAAAAACTCTTCCCCCTCGTTATGAGGTAGATCACAGGATCGAGTTGGTTCCTGGAGCGATCCCACCTGCATGTGTCCCATACAGGATGTCCCCGATGGAATTGGCGAAACTTCAGAAACAACTTAGTGAGTTGTTGGAGACAGGGTTCGTCCAACCATCTAAAGCTCCATAAAGTGCCCCAGTATTGTTTTAAAAGAAGCAAGATGGTACACTTCGGATGTGTGTAGACTATCGAGTGCTGAACAAGGTAACGATCAAAAACAAGTATCTGGTACCTTTGGTTCAGGATTTGATGGATAGGTTGTCAAGGGTTGAGGTGTTCACTAAGTTGGATCTTCGGAGTAGGTATTGGCAAGTGCAGATAGCTAAGGGTGATGAGCAAAAGACAACGTGTGTAACTTGATATGGATCCTACGAATTTTTAGTTATATTGTTTGGATTAACTAACGTCCCTACTACATTTTGCAATCTTATGAATGATGTACTATACGATTTCTTAGATGAGTTTGTGGTGGTCTATTTAGACGACATCGTGGTGTATAGCACTAACATGGAAAAACATGTGGAACACTTGAGGCGAGTGTTTGAGAGACTGAGACAGCACAAGCTCTACGTGAAGATGGAGAAGTGTGACTTTGCCCAGTTGGAGATCAAATTCTTGGGTCACGTGGTGAGCAAGGGTTAGGTCAGAATGGATCCGAGGAACGTGAAAGTGATAGTTGAGTGACAGGCCCCCATGACAGTACAATAATTGCAAAGTTTTCTCAGCCTGGCGAACTACTATAGGCATTTCATTGTGGGATACTCGAAGAAAGCAGCGCCATTGACTAACTTGCTGAAGAAGAAGCAAGAGTGGTATTCGTCGAGTGCATGTGTGGAGGCATTCGAGAAACTTAAAGTCACTATCTCAACCGAACCGGTGTTGAAGCTACCTGTGTTTGATCTTCCATTTGAAGTACATACTGATGCTTCGAACAAAGCCATTGGTGGAGTCCTTATATAGGAGGGTCATCCGGTAGCTTTTGAGAGCCGAAAGCTCATTGGTGCAGAGCAGCATTACTCGACACACGAGAAGGAGATGCTTGTGGTGGTACATTGCCTTGAGACGTGGCGAGTATATTTGCTGGGAACTAAATTTGTTGTACGAACGGATAATGTTGCTAACACATTTTTCAGGACCCAAAAGAAGTTGTCTACAAAACAAGCCCAGTGGCAGGAGTTTCTTGCTGAGTATGATTTCATGTGGGAGCATAAACTGGAGAGGCACAACAACGTGGCAGATGTCTTGAGTAGGAAGGAGGTATTTGCAGCCCTTTATTCGGTCACGAGGGTGGAGTCCAACCTATTGAAGCAAATTAAAGCGGCAACTCCATTACACACTATGTACTATAAGTTGATTTCTCAAGTTAAGGAAGGTGATGTACGCAGGTTTTGCCTCGATGATGATGGGCTTTTGATGACTAAGAGCAGTCAAATGTATGTACCGAGTTTTGGTGGATTGTAGAAACAATTGTTAAAGGAGATGTATGACTTGCAGTGGGCTAGTCACCCAGGAGTCCAACGGATGCTAGCGCTCCTATCTCGTTCCTACTTTTGGCTGAAGATGGAGAATGACATGGAATATTTCGTCAAGACGTGACTCATGTGTTAGTTGGATAAGCCAGAGAGAAAGAAGGAAGCTGGTTTGCTATAGCCCTTATCCATCCCTGAGATATTGTGGATGTCAATTTAAATGGATTTCATTAGTGGGGTTCCAAAAGTGGACAACATGGCATCAATCATAGTGGTGGTTGAAAGATTCTCCAAGTATGCGATCTTCGTGCCAACTCCTGTGACTTGTCCCTCGGATGTTGCGGTCGAGTTGTTCTACAAGAATGTGGTCAAGTATTTCAAAGTTCCAGCAGATATTGTGAGTGACTGAGAGGCCAGATTTACGGGCCAATTCTAGATATCCCTTTTTAATATGATGGGTTGCGATTTGAAGTTTTCAACGACAAACTGACGGCCAAACAGAAAGAATCAACGGTTTGTTAGAGGAGTACCTACAGCATTATGTAAGTGCAAGTTAACATAATTGGTTAAGTTTACTTGATACTGCAGAGTTTTGTTATAACTTGCATAGATCTTCAGCTACAGAAAAAAGTCCCTTTGAGCTTGTGTTGCGACAATAGCCTCTCACACCACTAGAGATTGCTCAACAAAGGACAAGTGGCAAATATCCTACGGTACATAAGTTTGCGATGGAGAAATAAGAGTTGTTGGATAAGGAGAGGGACAGTCTTCGAAAAGCTTCTAGACGGATGAAGAAACAAGCGGATCTTCGGAGGAGACTGTTAGGATTTGACATGGGAGATAAAGTTTTGTTGAAACTAACCCCACAGATTTGGAAGAAGATCTCGAGTAAGCAGGTTCATAGGGGTTTGGTGCCGAAGTACAATGGCTCATTTGAAGTGCTGCACAAAGTGGGGAACGTGACATACAGGTTAAAGTTGCTCGAACGATTAAAGGTGTACCCTACTTTTCATGTTAGTTTTCTCAAGCCTTACTATGAGGATGGATTAGATCCAAATAGGAGTCAGGTGAAGCGAGCGCCACTGGTTGTGAGGAAATACTTCGAGGATCAAATGGAGAAGATCCTAGATCATCGGACAATGGGTCAACACAAGAAGAACTGACGGACTGAGTTCTTGATTCAGTGGAAAGGTAAACCTATTGCGAAAGCTACATGGGAGAAAGATATGACCTTGTGGCAATTCGAAGATTAGGTGAATGCCTAACTTTAGACTAATTTGACGAGGGCATCGAATCCATCTAGTGGGGGTGGTTTGTTAGACCCTTAAACTTCAAAGCACTTCTCAGCGACCTTCATGAGGAGCCTTAGGAGGGAGGTTAGCTAGATTACACGTATGAGGGAGGCATACGAAAACAATAAGGCAAATGTGGGCGAGTGTGATCAACCTTGGTACGAATTTTGGTAGAGTCTCGGACCTTGTGAAGATTGACTCAACCCAGGCTAAGGACTTGATGGACTAAGGACTTAGCCATTGCTCGGATGGATGGACCACGACTAACGAACTTGTTGTGGGAAGCATTGGATTAGGCCAGTGTGTTATGTGGGCTTCGACGAGATCACACTACATCAGTGGATAGAGATCGTGGGGAAGATCTTGGATGATGTGGCGATGATGAAGAGTTAGAGTTACAGTGAGATTCGAAATCTAAAGATAGTGGAGATCTTCTAGGATAAGGATGCTAGTTTCCTAGTAGAATGTAAACTCTATCTTTCTGTTATCTTGTAGATTCTATCTTATCAGTTAGAGTCCTATTTGGATGGGGTATCATCCAATTGGTCCACGTGATGTGATATGATAGAGATAGACATGATCTTAGCAGGATCATAGGTAATTCAGTTGAGTGGGATTGTAAATGTAACTTGGCATCCAAGTTAGAATGCTTATATATAGCTCATTCGAGCTTTGCTCTCAACTCACTAAGAGAGAGAGCATTCCTTGTATTCTTTTGAGGGAAAGTAATATAAAGGTTAGTTTGACTGTATCTCTCTTGTGTTCCTTTGTTTCCTTTATTTCTTATTGCTTTCGTAGCATTGTTTCTTCGAGTATGCGAGGTAAACACTTCGAGGGTCGTCGAAGACTAAAGTCTTGTTTAAGCGAACTTAAGTAAAACTGCCATGCAAAAGGTGTTGATGATCAACTTTGGTGAAAGTTCAAGTCCCAAGGTGATCTTTGTATCACATGCCATAGTGCATCTTCCTATGCATGCACTTAGATTGCAAGTTCATTATCTCCACATGGATACATGATTCGGCCAAGAGAGGTTGAATTCGGCCAATGGGGAAGATTCATAATGTACATTGCCTTAGAATGAATATACTTGACACCCTTTCACTAAGGAATGTATACTTTGGATGAAAGGATGTGTTGTTTCAGCCAATGGTTATGACCATTCAGCCAATGGTTGTAACCATTCGGCCAAAAAGGGGTTTATGTACAAGAATGTCATGAGTGTACCATCATGACTTTAAGTGAAGATACACGACTCTTTGCCAAAGGATGTGTCCCTTGGCCAAGAGTGATGATTTATTTTCACCAAGAGACTATTGGGATGCCATGTATACATGCATCATATGCATGACAATGCAGCGGAAGTGTCAAAATCTAAATTCTGATCTTATGAGAACCCTGAAAATCTAGAAACACACATGCATGCATAGACAGATCATAAGAACATGAAATTTAAACACTTGTATCTTTTGTTCACCTCCTTTCTTGATTCTTCTCCTTGTTTGGGTTGTGGCAAACACCAAACCCTTCTTTGATCATCCAAGAACACGCAAAGAGGAAGAAGAAGAAGTTTGTAAGGGTAGTTATAACACCAAACTTGATAAGTTCAAGTAAATGTTCAAATGAAGAGATAAATCTAGAATATCTTGCATGCAATTAGATTTATGCAACAATTACATAAATTACATGAAAAAAATTAAGACCACTTTTCTCTCTCTCTAGAACTCTTCTAGACAGCTTATCCTCTCAGTTGAGTGTGTAAGAACTTGTTAGATTTTTTAAACCCCCCGTACATAAGTGAAGAACTCACTTATGTACATCTGTCGAGCATTCGGTTATGATTATGGCCTATGAGCCACAATCGTGGCCTACTTAATTGACAGCCTCACCTTCGGCCACGATTGTGGCCTACTTAAAAGCATCCATACACACTTTGTTTTTCATCCGATCTTTTATGCATGTGACCCTTAAGTTTTCGATTATTTTGGGAACCTAAATTAACTCTTAATCTGAGCAAATTATGGATGGTTTCATGCTACTTGAATTAACTCTTAATTCATCATGAAAGGTTTCATGATGCCAATTTATCCAAATAAAAGTGGATTAACACAATAACTCTTCGATAGTTAATTCTCTAATTATGAACCTTTCCATAGACAATTGCCATGCAATTCACCCCGTCACCATTCTATACCCTACTTGGTTCATAGTATGGGCTATGTGTCAACTCCTACTAGACGGACTACGTCACATCTAGTCCAAGTGATGTTAGTTCTTGTCCTGAGATCTTATTACTCTATGTGTCTTTAAAGACTGTCTTCATGACACATAATTGCCCTTGCTCGACTCCTGAGTAATGACTCCAACAAGAGGTCGTGGGTATCATCTTCTTCTATCAATAGTGGTAAATCTTTTATTAGCTATCCAATTATTGTCGAATACCAATAGCTATACCTAATCACCACCCTATGAGCGACCTCGTCTTGAGAAAACAAGGAATGATATCAAAGCACAGGATTAGTATCCAAAATATCTTTGATTACCTCAAGTACAAAAATATTTGCACCATTTCTATGATGAGATTAATCATTAACATTTGATAGATCATTCATATGATAATCTCATAGCGGGTCATCTGATATACTTACTACTCTTAGTAAGCATCCACATGTTAACTCTAAGCATCTCATACTTACAGTTTGTGAGACCGCTTGATTAAATCAAGGAGTATAACATGTGCTAGTCTATTTGGATTAATAATGTCATGTCTTATTAATCGTATGATTAGGGATTATTTAGATACTAACATAATTGCACATGATAGGAATCTCATTATCATGATCTCATCATGATTTCCTTCATGCTATGTTTTGCATTATGGACTTCATTAATTCGATTTAAGATTGACATCAATTCATATATAAACGAACATCAAATTAATGAAAATTGCCTTTCGCTTTATTAGTCAAAATAAAATTTGTACAAAAGTGCTAAAGGTGATTGCCTTTGGAACATTACTCTAACAATCTCTCACTTACACTAAAGTCAATCGCCTTTGTATCTAATACCTTAGGCGAGTACACTAGAGTCAAATTTCAATTGGAGAAGTGGCTTAGTCAATGGATCAGTGATGTTCTAATCTGTGGGCACTCTCTCTATCTTCACATCACGTCTTTAGGATATTTTTGACAGCCATCTAGTGATACTCACCAGGATCTGATTGATATCTACTTGTAACACTTAGAGCATACAATATATCAGGTCTTGTACATAACATAGCATACATGATTGATCCTATTGTCGAAGCATATAGGATCATACTCATGCAAGTCATCTTATCTTTCATCTCGGGACTTATAGATTTTGAGAGTTTTATCCCATGAGTCGTGGGAAGAAACCCTCTCTTAGACTATGCTAAACCTCTTTAGCACTTTATCTATGTATGTCGACTGTGAAATACCTAGCAACTTCCTTTATCTATCTCTATAGGCCTTTATTCCCAATATATAAGTTAATTTTCCAAAGTCTTTCATGGAAAAATTCTGGGACAATCAAATTTTGACTGATTGCAAACTTGAGACATCATTTTCTATTAGTAATATTTCATCAACATATAATACAAGGAATATGATAGCACTCCCACTAACCTTCTTATACACACAAGGTTCATCAAGATTTTGTGAGAAATCAAACTCTTTGATTGTCTCATCAAATCGGATGTTCCAACTCCTAGAAGCTTGCTTCAATCCATAAATAGATTTCTGAAGTTTACATACCTTTTTGCCATCTTTGGATACGAAGCCCTTAGGTTGTATCATATACACATCCTTAACTAGGTTTTCATTCAGGAAAGTCGTCTTCACATCTATTTGCCATATTTCATAATCATAATGAACAACATTGGCTAGGAGTATTCTAATAGATTAAGCATGGCTACGGGGCTAAATGTGTCTTCATATTCAACTCTTTATCTTTGATGATATCCTTTAGCAACTAGCCTCACTTTATAGATAATCACATTACTATCCATGTCGATTTTCTTCTTGAAAATCTACTTGTACCCTATGGATTTTATCCCTTCAGGTGAGTCAACCAAAGTCCATACTTGGTTTTCAAACATGGAATCCATTTCAGACTTCATAGTGTGAAGTCATTTTTCAGATTTTGAACTCTTTAGAGCCTCTTCATAGGTTGTAGGCTCATCGTCCTTTATGAGCAATATGTTATTTTGTTCATTTATGAGAAATCCATATCTCTTTGGAACATTGCGTATCCTACTTGACCTACGAACATTTTGTGTATCAAAAGGTTCAACTATTGTCTCATCTCCATGAACAACAATTTCGGGTTTAAGCAGTTGATCTGCGTCTATGTGAGCATCATGAACTCCATCAAGTTCAATTTTTCTCCCACTGTCTTCTCTTAAAAGAAACTCTTTCTCTAAAAAGATGGCATGCTTTGAGACAAAGACCTTTTGCTCTAAAGCATTATAGAATTGATATCCAATTATTTCCTTAGGATATCCTATAAATAGACATTTATTAGATTTTGCTTTAAGTTTGTCTGATTGAATCCGTTTTACGTAAACCAAACAACCCTATACTTTTATATGAGAAAAATAGGGCTTTTTGTTAGTCCATATCTCATATGGAGTAAGATCAACTATTTTTGAAGGGAGTTTATTTATCATATAAACATCGGTCTTGAGTGCATGACCTCAAAAGGATTTCAGTAGATTTGCTAAGCCTATTAATGACCTTACCATGTCTAAAAAGGTTTAGTTTCTCTTTTCAGCCACACCATTATGTTACGGTATGTAAGGTGGAGTCCATTGGGATACAATCCCGTTATCCCTGAGATAAGTTAGAAACTCCTCGTTTAAGTATTCACCACCTCGATTTGATTGAAGTGTCTTGATACTTCTACTGAGTTGTTTCTCTACTGCATGTCTAAATTGTTTGAACATTTCAAATGCTTCAGACTTATATCTCATTAGATACAAAGACCCTTATGGTGAATAATCATCGATAAAGGTAATAAAGTACATAAAATCACCTCTGGCATTAATGGACATCGGACCACATGCATCAGAATGTATTAGGTCTAATAATTTATTCGCTCATTCACTCTTTTCTTTAAAATGTGATTTCGTTATCTTGCCTAACAAGCAGGATTCACATGTGTCATATGATTCATAATAAAATGACTCTAAGCTAACATTCTTGTGTAGCTTAGTCATACGTTTCTTATTTATATGGCCAAGTCGACAATGCCACAAGTAAGATGATTTTAAGTTATCTCATTTTTGTCTTTTATTGTCATTGATATTTAAAATTAGATTACACATATCTAATACGTAAATACCATTGCAAAATATAGTAGTACTATACAATATTTCATTCAACTTAATTGAACAACCATTGCTTGAAAAAGTTAAATGAAATCCTGCTTTATTAAGACATGAAATAGATACAATGTTCTTTGTCACAGCAGGTACAAAACATATGTTCCTACAGCTAATGTGGTAACTCTTACTCCATTTCTCACACGTAGGTCCATCTCTCCCTTCTTGAGCAGTCTACTATCCCTGAGACCCTGCATATCAACACATATGTGTGAGCCACATTCGGTATCTAATACTCAAATGTTATGTTCAGAAATAGTATTAACTTCGATGATAAATAATATACCTAAAGTGGACGGTGGGGCATCTAATGCCTTCTTCTGCTTCAACGACTACAGGTAAGCTTTGCAGTTCCTCTTCCAATGTCCTTCCTTGTTGCAATGGAAGCATATCCCCTTTGATGTTGTCTCCTATGGCTTCTTCTTAGCTACTCCTCCCACTGGTGTCTTGGACTTCTTCTTCTTCTTTTGGTTCTTCTTTCGACAACTAGAAGGAGAGTCCACCAGCATCAGAACCTTATTGGCTTTCTTGACAGTTTGCTCGGCTGTTTTGAGTAGATTAATCAGTTTAGGAATCGATGTGGATATTTGGTTCATCTGATAGTTAAGCACAAATTGTGAATAACTATCGGTCAAACCAGTCAGAATTAAGTCTATACTTAATTCATGATCCATTAAGAAACCCAAACTGGCTAACCTCAATGTATCCATACATCTTCAGTGCATACTGCACTGGAGATGATCCCTCAACCATCTTGAGAGGAAAAGCAACCTTGAGGTCTCGAACCTTTCAAACCGAGCTTGCTCATCAAATAGATCCTTAGATGGTAGACTATGGTATGAGCATCTATAGCCTCATGCTGCTTTTGCAGTTCTAGTGACATAGAGGCCAGCATTATATAGCTAGCTAGTTCACTATCATTCAGTAGCTTCTTGTAAGCTTTCTGATCCTCATCAGATGCATCAGCAGCAGGGGGATCAGAAAGTGGTTCATCTAGGACATATCTTAGTTGCTTAGATTTGATAACAATTCTTAAATTTCGTAGCCAATCTAAGACGTTAGGTCTTGTGAGTATGTTGGAGTCTAATAGAGAGCGTAGGTTCATACTGGATGAAGACATCAT
>JANQAP020032325.1:0-10261 GCA_026874005.2 Erythroxylum coriaceum | reverse complement strand
ACACATCTTATAATCAATTAACAACACCTTTTAATCATTCTTTAATTTCTAATACTCTTTGTCCACTTTAATCACTAAATTCAACATCAACTAGGTTCATTCAAGAACTCATTTGAGTCTAAATACGTTATATGGGAACACCATAGCATTAATAGGTTCATACTTCACTCAAAATACAACTATTTTTCTTTATAGGTCTGGCCACGATCGTGGTGTCCCTGCCACGATCATGATAGAAACCTTTGGAGCTAGCCACGATCGTGGGGAAGGGCCATGATCGTGATAGAAACATACTCTATCAGGCCACGATCGTGGGGTAAGGGCCACGATTGTGCCCTACCTTTTCTTCCCTCTTTTTTGCACAAATTCAACACATCTCTTCACCTCTATTTCACACCAAAATTTCCTGAATTCACCTCTTATAATACGGCCTCATTTCGTACTAATTCAACTACCATAATGATTATATAACTCTACAAAATTTAACTTATTTGATTCATCATTTTCAACTTAATTTCATCATTAATGAAATCCTATCTCTTTCCATAGTATATCTCATTCATAAGTCATCAAACAATTCATTCATTATGTTATGTCCTCATTTAACAGTCTAAACACTTCACATTTAGATGCATTGCCATCAATAACCTTTTCCTTAAAGTATAACATCAAAATAATCAAAACTTATCACACATTTAACCAACCTTTTCAAACATCAAAATTATGTTCCTTTAAGCCCCAATTAAGTCCATAAGCATCATAGATACATACTCATCCTTAATTGGTTCAAATATTGCATAATCAAAACATTTCCATGAAAAATCACTGCCCACGATCGTGGCAGAAACAATTCTCCTACTTATCCTAGAGTTTTTTCCAGTTTTTCCACAGGACAGATTTTTAGGTCTATTTTCTATAACCATTATGACCTAGCAAAAGAGGTTTTTAGGCCACACCTTCTCTAATAAAATGTTCCTCTATGTCTTAGCTTTCTAATGACATAAAATTAATGCATTTTGGTTTAATATCATGCACGTTATAATCAAAACACTATAGACTGTTCTCATACCTCAACAAAACACAATGCTTAACTTCATGCCAAAATTCAATACTCTTAAAGACAGATTTCAAATTTGATTCCTTCATGAAAAATGTAGCCATATGTTTACTCTAAATCAAAATCCATTAGATTTGGATATCTAAAGTTCAAGATATAGCCAAAATATAGATGCATGTTCAGTGAAGGACTCCATCTAACATAATCCAGCACGCATTCAACTTCATTTTCAACTCTACCTTATCTCCAAATTATCATCCTACTTCTTCTCATTTCAAGATAATACACTAGCCTTTTCTTTGGTTTTAAACTCATGAATTATCATTCATCTTAACACAAAGTTTGACATAACTCTATTTATCTCTTCATCTACACACACACATCATCATACTTCAACTTCCTTGTTCATACTCATTCATCTCTTAATTCTATCATCATAAATGCTTTATTTAACAAACAATTCATGAATAACATTAACTCACTACAATTTAAAGAATGATCCCTTTATTATTACACTACACCCATGTTAAAACATATATGTAAAAACTCATGATCTATCATCAAATTTCTCATCATACAAGTTCCATTTAACAAAACCAATGAAGATTAAAGCATAACTTACTTGATTAATCTTCAAAAATCTTCAAACTCTTCAAAACACACTTAACCCTTGCTTTCCACACAACCCACGTACATCATCATGGAGGTTGGGAGGATTAGGTTTTCTAGTGGAATTGATAAGACAATAAAAATGATAGTAGTAAGGAGGGGTGAGAGCAAAACTTACTTTGATGGAGGTGGTAAATGTCGTGGAAATAAAGAAAATAAGAGAAGAGTTAGAGAAGAAAGCCACAAAGAGAAGAAGAGAAAGCAAGGAACAAGACCATTTAATGGTCTTCCAATTAATTAAGACCATTGTGGGATAAGGACATGGTTTGGCAAGTGACACATGTCACTTGCCACGTGTCCTATCTTTATTGGTTTGGATTAGACACTTTCATTAACTAGTCCAATCAACTCCAATTTCTACTCCAATTGTCTCCAAATTTCAATGACGTAGGTCATTAAATCCAAATGTCCTTTATAAAAATTTCCACTATCATTTGACTTTTAATTCTGCTTCCATTTATCAGATGTCCTACCACTTGGCCTTTTTCCTAGTTCAAAATTTACCCAAAAATTCAGGAATTTTTTAAATTTCACCAAAATTTCCAAATCAATACCTAACACACTGATTCAATTTTCAGTACATATTAACCACAATTCATATCAAAAATCACATTTATAACTCAATTATACCCGAAAAATGTTAATAAATGCATGTACAATCATTTTAATGTGGAAGCATTAATATTCACATATATATGTATGTCATATTATGCATGAACATGAAATGCACTTTCTAACTTCTCATTAATCTCTCATGTATCGTATTCTAGGGTCATAACCCTAACATGGGATAATGGGATGTTACATATATGCTATCGCTTTGTCATAGTACATCAGTACATATCCCAATCCCCACATAACTTCCAGATCCTGATGGAATAGTTAGCACTGGTGCTGTAGTTAACCAATGTTTTAGTTTCTCAAAATTCTTCTGACATTCCTCATTCCATCTGAAAGACACACACTTCCTCAGAAGTTTTGTCAAAGGGGCTAAAATTAGAGAAAACCCCTCAATGAACCTTCAGTAATATCTGACTAATCCAAGGAAACTTCGAATCTCTGATACATTCTTCAGAACTTCCCACTTCATTACTACCTATCTTCTTTAGATACACTTGTATGCCTTGTCCAGTTAGCATATGACCTAAAAACACTACTTGTTCTAAGCAAAATTAACACTTACTGAATTTGACTTACAATTATTTTTCCATCATAATCTGTAGGATTAATCTCAGATGTTCAGCATGCTCCTCTCTGCCCTTCGAATACACCAAAATGTAATCAGTAAACACTATCATAAAACGATCTAGGTATGGCTAAAATACCTTGTTCATCAAAGCCATAAATGTAGCTGGAGCAATAGTCAACCCAAACAACATCACTAGAAACTCGAAGTGCCCATATCTGCTCCTGAATGTGCTTTTCAATACATCAGCCTCTGCTATCTTCAACTGATAATACCCAGATCTCAAGTCTAACTTAATGAATACTTGAGCTCCCTATAGCTAATCAAGGAAATCATCAATTCTAGGCAACGAGAACTTGTTCTTCACTGTCAACCAATTCAATTGCCTATAATCAATGCATAATCTCAAAGTTCCATCTTTCTTCTTCATAAATAAGACTGGAGCTCCCCATAGTGATAAACTAGGTCTAATGAAACCCTTTTCCAACAACTACTACAACTAAGCCTTCAATTCCTTTAGTTCTATAGTTGCCATCCTATATGGAGGAATAGATATCAGAGCAGCACCTAGAACTAAGTCGAATGTAAACTCAGTTTCCCTATCTTGGGTTAAACCAGACAACTCAGCGGGAAACATATCCAGGAATTCCCTACCCTAACAACAGGAATGTCCTGCATATTCTGCTCAGTTTGGGTATCGACTACGTGGGCCAGATAAGCCTCACATCCTCCTTGCATCAGTCTCAAAGCACTCATGAATGAGATCAATTAGGCTAGCACTGCTTAACTAATACCTCAGAATATTGCTCTCAGCTGATTAGGAGATTTTAGTATCACCTCCTTAGTGTAACAATTCATGATAGTCCTATGAGTAGTGAGCCAATCTATGCTTAGAATAATATCTATCTCTTAACTGTAATACAATCAGATCTGCTTTTAACTATACCTGGTCAATTTGAATTAAAAACCTCTCACAAACTTCACCAATTACTATAGTACTACCTATTGGTGTACTCACTTCTAAACCATGTTTCAACATGTCTCCATTACAATGCAGTCTAGATGCTAGATACAGTGCAATAAAAGAATGCATAGATCCAGGATCTAGCAATGCAAAGCTTCAAAATTAAGGATATGCAACACACCTGCAACAACATATGGAGAGTTCTAAGCCTTATGCCTAGTCATTGTATAGACTCTGGCCTCAATGACATATGGAGAGTTTTGAGCCTCCTGCCTGGTCATCGTATAGACTCTGGCCTGAGATTGCGATTGATTGCTTCGAACTTCAGTCCTTACAGTAAGACTACCTGAACTTATTCTGCCTCTACCTCTGCCCCTCTGTCCAGATCCACTAGCTCAGCTCTATTAGACAGTTGTTTCAGTTACCACTCCTCCTCTCATTCTAGACTGTGTTCCATAACTGCGTGACAATCTCTAATTTGATGAATAAAAAAGCCGCATCGAAGGCAAACTCCAGACAATTTCTAGCATTCACCACTGTGTTTCTTCCCACAATGTTCACAATTAGGTAGTTATCTCGATACTGCACCTTTTCCACTTCCATACTGCACAAAACTACCCCTCTGTCTGAACCCTGACTATTTTGATCTAACCGGTGGTTAAAAAGATCTGTTCTAGCACTTACTGAACCTTCTGCCAGAATCGACCTAAGATTCACTAGGTCTCTTCGTTCTAGGCTCTTGTCTAACTTCTGCCTGACCATCATTCAACAACTGCTCAATTTAGATCGAGACAGTTCGTAGTTCTGTAAAACTACCCAAATTAGAAATGGCTAACCTCATCCGAATTTCCATATTCAATCCATCTTCGAATGTCCTACACTTGTCTTCCTCAGTAAGAATCAAGGCAGTAGCATACCCCATTAACTCATTAAATTTTATCTCATATTCAGCTACTGTAAGTCTCCCTTGCTTCAGATCTAAGAACTCTTTCATCTTTCTGTCCGTGTAGATCTTTGGCATGTAATTCACTTTAAAAACCTTTAGAAAGTCTTCCCACTTCAAGCTACAAGGCCTAGTGGTACTGCCTGGAATAGTCTTCCACCATTGGTATACTGGACCTTGTAGTAGTGAAATCATGTAGTCAAACTTCTCGTCTGACTTACAGTCCATCTGATCGAAAACTCTCTCCGTTCTCTCAAGCCATCCTTCGGCCTCTGCAGGGTCTGTACTTCCGTAGAAGTCCACAGCCCCCTACTTTCTTAGTTTATCATACCTATTTTCCCTTCTCTCAGTAATTCTTATAGGCATTCTCTCATGTCGAGGTACAGAAGACTCTTTCCTGGCTCCTACTGATTCTAAGTCAGCTGATTGTCCTACTTGATCACATATGACGAATGACCTATAATAGACAATAATAGTGATTACTATCTAAGTTTCTCACTATATAACATGTCTATATGCTTATATCTGTTCCCTATGGATGACAAACCATGCTATGATACCAAAACCTGTAGAACCTCGATCCATAAGGCACGATAACCAAACCTCCATCTGATGTTCGGGAACGTCCCCCATGAACCAACTTGCTAGCTAGAACAATCACATCACTTTTTATGGAATCATAATTAAAACACGCATATCACAATATCTAAAAGATCAATTCCTCATTTCATTTCATAGAACATAAATTTACATTGTAGCATTATATACAATATCAAAAGTTTATCATAGTCTACAGCTCTGTTTACAAAATATGCGACATAAATAAGGAATTATAAAAGCTCTATTTAACTCTTCAATCTCAGCTAACCGACTTTTGAGCCATTTCTTCTATCCAAAGATGCAAGAATTATTCTTTTTCTAGAGTCTCTTAGACGCTAAGTCTCCTCTCTCGTACCTGAAAAGCCATGTTGCAATTTTGATAAGTTTTGCTAACTTAATGAGCAAGCTATCATCGATGTACTCACTCATATCACATAACACAAACCATTCATAAACAATTCCCATCATCACATAAGGCACATCACTTCACTAATCATCGTATTGCATCAAATACCATTTTGTTCACTTAATTCACATTTCTTAGTCAGAACGATTCAAACAATTTCATTTCGATCATTTAAAACATACATATCAAATGTATATGCAATGCACATATGACTCACATTTAATTATTATGTTGTTATGATCGAGTACCTTTTTAACTGTCCCATATCTATTATGGATATTGGGCTCATTAATAACTGTCCCATATCTATTGGGGATACCAGGCTCATTATATATAGTAACCTAAAGGCTCTTACCGCATTCTGAACTTTAAGCTCTTTTTCACTGGCAACTCTGGTCATAACTGCCTTTATTTTATTATGTATATTATGTAATGAAATGCATCACATCACATATATTTAATCAGTCACTTTATTTTAGTATGCACAATCACTTTCACATTTTCATTGGACTTAAGTCCGGCATTCGACAATCATATTGAGTACACTTATTTCTGTCAGATTCACATACAATGAGCACTTCCAATGCAATTCTCATGCATCAAGCTCCTCGGACTATCAATGTCCAAAATTAACACATTCACATCAATAATAATTCAATAATTGAAATTTAAACAAAATATAGACAATCTTAGTGAGAACATCTAGGTTACTCACAGTATGTTCCAGATAGCTATTGCCTAGATGTCCCAACAATATCTGGATGTTATCACTCTATTTGCACTTCTATATCATGCAACACATATGCATTTACGCATTACTAATTTGCGCAATCACATTAATACTTAATTATACACATATGTATATATGTTATGTCTAATGCATGCTCAATTTGACTATTCCGGATATACATATCTTAGTTCACATCTCATGATCATTTAACACTATACTTGTATATGTCTACCTTACTCTTAGGTTAATACCTCAAGTATACTTGATTATTCTAAATTTCCTCAATTAATCATTCACCAATGTTGTTATATCATTATAAGATCACTATTATAGCATTATAAGATCACATAATATCCAAATTCTCATTTATCTTCCTCAATTAATCATTCACCAATGTTGTTATATCATTATAAGATCACTGTTATAGCATTATAAGATCACATAATATCCAAATTCTCATTTATCTTTACTTAATACACATCATTCGTCTTCTTTGAATCATATTAACATTCATAGGATCACTTTTATTCTTATAACATCTCCAAATTTCCAGATTTGAATACTTGATGTATAATAATCCCTTCTTAAGTTATAACCTCAATTATTACCCTAAACATATCACACATTTAATCACTTTATCCATCATCAAACTAGATTCATTTTAAGATTCATTTAAGCCTAAATGCATTATAGGAAAGTACCTAACCATTTATTGTTTCAAACATTACATGAAAGAAGGAGGATTCACGTTAATCATCATTCCCACGATTATGGAAGCATTCCCACGATTGTGGGTTGTGTAAATCCGAGAATTCCAGCCCTCTTCTTCTAACTTTTCCAATTTTTTTCCAACTCCTAAATGTTACATCAAAACCATCTTATGCTTAGCTTATCATTTCTACATCATTTCATCTTCATTCTCACCTCCATTCCAACTCAACATCCATAAATCCAATCATAAATCATTGTTCACCTTATATACAAGAACAAGACATCCAATTATCCATGCATTCATCAATGTTTCAACACACATTTAACTCCATTACCACCTTCACTTTATCTCTAAACTATCATTTTAATTCTCCCACTTCAAGACACTACACTACCCTTTTCTTTAGCTTTAGACTCATTTTAGTTTACCTTAATAACAACTACTAAAATCCATGTTATTATACATCAAAACATAACATGAAAATATCCATTTACCTATCAAAATTTTTACACTCTTTTAACACCATTTTCATAATCATTCTATCTCTAAAACATCCCTTAAATTATCATAAATTATTTCTCATCATCAACTCAAAAACAGGACATCAATATTCTCATTTCTTCATTCACGTTCCAACATATACTCATTATCATTTTATGATCATTTAACCTCTAACTATCATCATAAAAGTTGTTATTTAACAAACCATAAAGAACAATGCTTTACACTTACTTGTTTAACTTCAAGGTCTTCAAATCACAACCTAACCCTAGCTTTCAAACATTATACGATCATCATCATTTCAAGGTGGAAAGATTAGGTTTTTTATCAATAGAAATGAAGGCAACGAAAAAAATGGAAGTATAAAGTGAAAGATAATAGCAAGCACAAGGTCGGGAGGTGAGGTGAATATCGTGAATTGAGAGGAAGAAAAATGAAGAAGATGAACTTGTAAAGACAAAATGAAAGATGGTTTACAAATGGAGAATGTTGTGGGTTTAATTAGTAATATAAAAATGCTCAGTAGTGTCCTGACATGTGTCATGACATTTACCACTTAATAAACTTTAGTTACTTGGGTGTTAACCTAACTACCACATAATTCTCAATGATCAGTCCATTGCCCCACAATTTCTAATCCAATCGTCTCTCAATTTTTTATGACATTTGTAATTAAATCTTAAAGCCATGTGCCAATTATTTCTTTTGTCATTCGTCACTTATTTCTACTACTATAAATCAATTGCTTGTCATTTGGCATTTTATCTAGCCTAAAATACCTAAATTTTCAAAAATTTCCTAAATTTTCACCAAAAATTCTAAATCAATATTTATACTAACCAAATCAATTTTCAAGGCATATAATCCATAATTCACATCATAATCATTTAAAAATCAATTATACCCAGAAAATGTCAATTGAGTGCATGAACAGTCATTGTAATGTATGTAAAAAATCAAATTCACATGTGTGTTTGCTATATTATGCATGAGCATGAAATGCATTTCCTAATTTCTCATTGTTATTTCTCATGTATAGTATTCTAGTGTTCTAACCCTTTACACGGGAAAACGGGATACTACACTAGTCTTTGACACTATTTAACAAAATGGGAAGTATCTTGGAACCCTTAACTTATCACCTTCTGATAATTTGGCATTTATGGCCTATGTTCTATTAGGATACACAATATGAATTGTTTATTTTCCTTTTAGGATAACTTTGCATTCTCTTACGGTGGAATTAAACGTTTCACATATCAAAAAACAAGTAAACACTAGCTAAATAAGACAAATAAATGAAAAAAAGAAAAAAACATTGAGAAATTTGAATGTGAAAATTAATCACTACAAGAATAATATACGATGGCAACGGAATATTACCGACGGAAGCGAATCTATCGGTAATTATCGATGAAAATACAGAATCCGTCGGTGCATCTATGGTTAAAAATGTAATTTTACGATCGACCAAATTTTCATCGGTAAAGCTGGAGGGAAAACATTCGCGCAAATTTACTGACGAAATATAGCGACGGAACATATGCAACCATCAGTAAATCAGACGAGAAGGCTTCCCACAATTAAACAGCGACGGAATTTTACTGATGGATACATTTCTGTCGATAATTTTAAGCGACGTTGGTCCTTTACTGAAGGTATTTGCTTTCCGTCATTAAATTCAAAGTAGTCGTTTTTAAAAATAGAAAACGATGTCGTTTGGTTTAATACCAAGCGACGTTGTTCTGGTTTGGGGGTTAAAGGACCGCCGAACCTTCCTTCTCCCTTTCTCCTCTGCATCTTGGTTTTTTTGTCGTCGCCGTCCTCTCCTTGCCGCATCGTGTGTCTCCTCTACTTGCCGCACCATCGTCTCCTTTCCTTGCCGCGTCGTCCTGTCGTGCGTCTTCTCTCCTAGTCGCCGTGCGTCTCCTCTGGTTACTGCGTCGTGCTGTTGTCACTGTCTGCATCTCCCTCCTCACCGTCGCTGTCTGCATCTCCCTCCTCACCGTCGCCGTCAGGGTTCTCCTCTTTGTCTACTGTGTTGATTTAGGTATATATATAGTCTATTTTTGTAATGAGCAGTTTTAGGGATTAGAATTTCTGTAAATATATATAGTCTATTTGCCTGCTGAAAATCAGTTCCTCTGTAGGCTAAGCATTAGAATTTTTGTAAAACCATGAGACTTTAGGGATTAGAATTTAGTGGACATGTTTCTGTCATCTTTATATTATGTAAATTGGTGTTGATGATATGATATATATAGTAGTGAATAGCAAGTGTGTAAGAGTATAATTATACTTGTTTGAAATCCGCTAATAGTATCCAAATCTGCTATCATTCCATTTCAATAGTGACGATTGATTTTTGTATAGCATATGAGGATTTGATCCATTGAAATAATTTGATTTGTGGCTGTAGATACAACATTCTACTTATTTGTGCGGGAACTTGGTCATTGATTTAAAGTGCTCATCGTCTAACCTTCATTTCTG
>JANQAP020032294.1:0-10262 GCA_026874005.2 Erythroxylum coriaceum | reverse complement strand
TCTTCCTTTCTTTGTAAAGATGGATTATTTGAATGTTGATAGTGTTATGGAGACCATGTTAGGCTAATTTCATATTACGAATTGTTTTTTCATTATTGTGTCAAAACTCATGTTTTGTTGAATTGAATGAAGTGTCTTTGATTATTGTTGTTCTTAATTGTCATCTTGCAACAAATCAAGAGAGTGAGTAAGATGAAAATCGTGTAGGATTGTACAACGAGAGTTGGCAACCTATAGATTAGCAATTATTATGTCAATTGAATAACTAGAAGAGAGATTTCAGTTAGTCAATTAATCATCCATAGGATAGTATAATAACTAGTTGAATCGATAGAGTCATTAGGTAGGTTGAGAGATCGTTCAATCTATTCCTGTAAATTCAATTAAGGACAAATAGTTACACCTTGAGAGAGGGTAATTAGTACATTCAGAAATCTAGGATGAGACACAATTCAATCAATGAAACATGAGGGAGACAGAATAAGGAAAAAGTGATCTCTAGCATTTAGATCCTTGAATTCTTTACATTAGTCTTTTAATTTTAATTTAATTTTCTAGATTAATTGCATTAAACAATTTTATTTCTTAAACAAATTCTTTTCTAAATTAAGTGGTGTCTGGGCATCAATCCATATGGGATTAATATCCGCTCTTTCTAACTACAAGTCACGACCGGTTCACTTGCAGTTTTTGAGTGTAAAACAAGGAGATAGGTTTTACAATCCATTAACAATAATGTGTGACCTTCATGACATGTACTCCCTGATTTTGCCTTGAATTTCTATTTGAGGCCACATTTTTATCATATGCATTAACATGGATATGATTAGGCATTCTTTGCTATTTCGAACTATATTATCCAAATAGCCTACCCATTATATGGTTTTCCTTTTTGATAAGCCCCCTTGAGCTTTATTTGTCTTTTCTTTGTGTATTAGCCACATTACATGCTTTAACCTAACCAAATGTCCTTCCCAAGCCTTAAAGCTAGTGGAACATTTGTTGATTGTTGAGTTTGTGGATATACAAAAGTATAAGCGTAGGGGTATACATATGTGTGGGTTGGTTATAATGTTGGGGTCTTATTTTATATCTTATTACTGAAATTCCCATATTGATGTAGTTTACTTTAATTTGTATAAGAGAAAGGAAAAGAAAGGAAAAGAAAGAAAGAGAAGAGAAAAAGAAAAAGAAAAAGAAAAAGAAAAAAAGTTTAAATAAATGTATCAAGGAGGAATTGCTTATGTGTTGAAAAGTTGTTTATGATTAATGCATCCTCTTAAAGATGTAATGAATATGTTATTGGAGTATGTTGAATATGAGGTAGATGTTGGCTTGGGAGGTTAACTATTTTGTGGCTTTAATGTATTGTCATCAATTGTATGAGTGATTCCTTCAGATTGGTATATGTTTTATGTGGTTTATGTGTGAGTGCTAAATTAGGGTGCGAAATATAAATGTTGCATTCGTCGTAGTTGACGATACCCAGTTTTGATGAGTGTTAACTTGTGCACTTAATGTCATATTGAGTATTGCTTTGTTTCACTAGCTTAATGACTTTCAAGTTACTTGACCCAAATACATTTCACCTTATCTTTACCCACATTACAACCTTGAAAAGTCCTTTGATTCACGATTTTGCATGTGAACATTGGTAGTGGGGAAATGAAATGATATGCAAAGATGTGGAATAACATGATCATGAATGGTGTTAAGTTTACCTATGGATATATTTTAGTTAAACACATTTTTCGAGTCTACCATTAGATTGCTCAGTTTTTGAAGATAATGAATATTGATTGATCATGAGTAAAAGCTTGGAATGTTAAGTTCTTGCTATGTTTTTGAAAGTCATTCATCTTTGCTTATGATTATATATTCTTAAAACATATAGGAATTGAGTAACTGTTTTTGGGTCTTTGAGCTTAATTTTAATGTTTAGCCCAAGGACAACCAAAAACTAAGTCTGGGGTAAATTGATAGGTGCTCAATTGATTATGAAATCATTCCATAACACTTGGTGATTATTGACATGAAATTTCTCAAGATACTCATTTTGATTCATATGTGATTTTAGGCAAAATTTGGAAGTAAAGAAGTTAAAGAAAGTCGAAAGCTCTATATTTTAGCCATTTTTTAAAGATTAATTTTCGCTTGTCTTCATAGAACAAGAAGAAGAAAATTAAAAGACAAGAAAAAAATAAAAATAAAAAGAAATAGAAAACCTGTTGTGCATGTTTTTGCATGGATGAGAGAACGTGAATTTAATGGTGTGTATAGCCATGCAAGATATGAATTTAATTAATAGACAATCATGCTAATGGCTACAGTAGGTGGATAAAGGAAAATATCAAAACAACAATAGATGAACGAACAAAACGCATTACAGCTAAAGGAAAATGTATGCAGCACAAGAAGCCAAGCAAGAGCAAAAAACAATGACACAACATCCAAGGTGCAGCAGTAGAGAGCACTAAAATGCAGCACAGATGCATAGCCAAGGGCCAATCGAAATGACAACGTAAAAGAGTAAAGCAGCTGAAACGCAGATGTTGGTTAAGAAAACATAAATGTTTGGCCAAGAGATGTTGAAACGCATAGTAGCGGTAGCGTGAGGGGAGCGTAAGTTCTTAACGAGTGAATAATATAGTGGACCAAAAATGAATTCAGAAAATATAGAATAGCATATAACAGTAATGAGAAAGAGGGAGGTGCTATAGGAGGGTTTCAGTTAGGGTTATTCAATGGGGGCTCGAGCATTTTTCTGGGAGAGACCCACGGAGGGCTAGAAATCCCGACGTCAGTTCAAAGATGACATTGACACCTACAACCTGAGTTAAGTGTATTTTACTATTTTTGTTGTTTATTTCTCTCATTAGAAATTAATTGTGTTATCCTATATTAATTGATTTGGGTTTTGTGTATGGATAATTGTATTCTCGTTACTGTTAAGTTATTTGTGTATAAGATCTTCTTAAGTTTTCGATAGCATTTTAAATAATCTCAATTGAAGGTTGAATGAGAAAGTTATATGTAATTTTAGTGTCAAGATAGTAAACAAATGCCTAAGTAACTTCATTTTGTCCTTAAAACCTACATTTGAATCCTAAATCAAATATAAGACTAAAGTAGGTTTAAAAGGCTAAATATTAAGGGAGGAAAACATAACATTTTATGTTCTTAATAAATTCTGCCATACTTAACTTTTCCTCATCAATGGGCAAACAAATTCACTAAGTAACTAGAAAATTTTCACTAATTCGTTCATTATGGAATCAAAAGTTACACCTACCATAAGAAGAAATCAAATCAAAATTAAAGCAAACATAATATCTCATAGTTAAATTTCACAAGAAACTATGAGAAAAAATTAATACAATAGTTTCACTCAAAAGTAAGTGTAGAAATTTGGTAAATTTTCTTATAAATTGCACTCTAGTCACTTAAGTGTTTTATGGTCATGTTTTACTCAACTTCTTTTTATAAATATGCACTATAGTAGACATGTTAATACAAAAATATCCATTATTTAGATTTTATACATGTATAAATCAAAATAAAATTTTCGAGATCTTCCTATGCTTTTTATAATATCTTAAATAATCTTAACCAAAGTCTAGATGGAACAGTTAAATTTAATTTGAGGATCACTAGTTGAAACTATCCATAAATGACTAAATATCTTCATTTTGTCTTTAACAGATCCACTTACAAATATAAGACTAAATTAAGTGTAAAAGAATAAATATTAAAGTAGTACGATATAACATTTTACATTCTTCTTAAATTCTCCAATACATAAAGGTAAATAGTAACTGGAAACTTTAACCAATTTGTTCATTATATCATCATAAATTATACACATCACGAGAAACAATCCAATTAAAACTCAAGCAAATATAATATCTCATAATTGAATTTTATACGAAAATAAGAACAAAAATTATGATAACTATTTCACTAAAAACTGAGTATAAAAATTCAGTAGATTTTTTCATAGATTGCACTCTGGTTACTCCATCATTTTATAGGTTATGATTTGATCAAGTTATTCTTATACACTTGCACTATCATAGATTTACTAATACACCAAATCTCCATTACTTAGATTTCTATACATGCACAAATTAGAAGGTCACTATTTTTTAGTTAAATTAGGTTTTTCTTAGCTTTAAGGGTTTTTTTTGTGAATGCTCTTCCACTAGCAACATATGTCATACTTTTATCTATTGGTAGCAACCCGTCACATTTAATCAAAAACTGGTCACTAATATGTTAGTGTGGGTTGAGCTTGATATACTACCCCCATTATTAAAAAAAAGCACCTCTCTATTGTACTGTCATATACCATATATTTAGTTTCTTATATTTGTGGAATAGGATGCTGTTGTGCTAAAATAAGTTCTACAAATACCTAAGTTATCCTATTCGCAAGTATATGAGGTAATTGTGGTTGATTACCCAAGGTCATCTCTCAAGGAGATAAAATTGGTTCACTCAAATTAATCTTGAAGAAAAATAAAAAACAAATGTAATCCTAAACATTCTATCCCAATTTGTTAAGTAATGGCTTAAAGAAAATCACACAATTAAACTAAAAATCACACAATTAGACTAAAAAGTAAACTAATTTAACTATAAGCAAAATGATTTGATCAACTGGTATGGAAAGCTCTTGAGAAATTAACTTCACCAATTTAATCTCCTGTACATAACTAAGATGAATTGATTGGATAATTATCTTACTAAAACTACCAATTAGGTTCTAAATTAGTTTAAATAATAAACTAAATCTGACTTTCGTATTCGACAAGTTTATTATCCAAATTAATTATGGAAACCCAGTAATAATTACCCACTTAAGTTAATATATTTCTAATTCTCAACCTAAGCTTCTATAGTTTCTTGTTCCAATATTAAACTTCTTCTCTCTATCCTTCGTTTAATACCTAAATGATGCAAAGGTTGGCCATACTATTACATCTAATAAGCTTAGAAACTATAGCAAATAATAAGACAACAAAACAATAACTCAATCATGCATAGTTGACTAAACTAGATTCATTAATTCTCAAGAAAAAGAATCAGCCCATTATGGAATAAACAAGGTTCATAATCTTCATATACTTCAATCCCATCTTTATTAGTAACAGAGAAGTTTTAAAGTAATAAATAGATTAACTAACCAAAGTGAACTTTCTGAAAGTTAACGGAGTATTAAGTTCATATTTAATAATGCAACAGAGGTAAAACAGAATGAGCAAACTAGAGTGTTCGAATGAGGGAGTTAGCGGTAGTCTCCTGCCACTCTCAAGATCTCTGATCAGCTCACCTTTTACTTCTGGTTGATCCTCACCCCGACGATCAGATGTTCAAACTAGCTTTCACCTTTGTCTTCTCTTTATCTATTGTTCCTCTTCTTCCTCACCACCAACTGGTCTTCTCTTTTCTCTTTGCCTTTTCATTGTCTCTTTTCTTCAATTTTCTTCTCCTTGGGTGTGTCCGTGTCCGTGTCCACCTCCACATTCTTCGATTTCTATTTTTAGTCTAAGGCTAGGTTTAGCTTTTTACGAATTCAACCTTACAAATGACACATAATATTAAGACAATAAAGAAAATTCTGTCACACCCTTTGTCACACTCACGACTTGCATAGTCATGGATGTGACTCCATAACATGTATTAATTAAGTAACACCATGTATAATTCATGTCCAACATTCAACATTCATTCTTTCATGAATAATTTTTCTTATTTTCGTGTAACATTCACAAGACACTGCCATTTTCACTCAATTCATTTCAAATTTGAATTAAAACACAAGAATTTATAACCAAAATCAAGATATGAAGTTAAATAAAATTAATAGAAATTAGACATAACAATTCTCCTACACTTAAACTATGTTTTTCCTCGAGAAAAAATAAAGAATACTAGACTATATAAGAACAACCAATGAAAACAATGATTGTCCCAAATAATAGTCAAAGATATCAACGATCATTTCAATAAACACAACTTGAGAACTTGAAATTCATAATACTCCGTGAACAGAATATTCTATGCATGCTTAGCCAAAATTAACAAGTACTTCAACTCAAAGACCATTAACAAGTGTGATAGACACTCACTTCACTCTCATTCCCTTATGCATTCAAAGGTAGGATATATTCACTCATCATTCATTTCATATAAGGCATCTACCATAGGCTTGCGTACTAATCCAATCTCCACCACTCATATCAAACACAAACATTAATCTGAAGATCTTTATTTTGGTTATAATAGGGCCAGGCTAAGGTAGGAAAAAGGAAAATCACAGTTTAAATCCATAGAACAAATTAAGCATTTAAAATAATACAAAACCAGGAAGCATAAAACACTCAATTCTTTCCTCTCATTTAACAAGGTTAACACTCTCCCTTTTTATGTCTCTTCTCTTTCTTTTCATTTTCTAGTCATCTTCTCTTCACTTTTTTTCTCTTCTTTCTTTTCTTTTTTCTTTTCTTTTTTCTTTCTTTTTTAAAATTTATTTATTTATTTGTTTAAAACAAGGAAATAAAGAGGAGAGATGATTGCTCATCCATACCCATTCCTAATGAAATAGCCAACTATATGCTATGATCCCCCACATTTATTCAAGTAATTACTTCCTAAACCCAAGAATACCATTTTAATGCTCAACTTGCCTTATGGTAGGTACAACAAGGAGGATAAAAAATTCAAGTAAAGGCTCATATTTTGGATTTAAAAAAAGAAAAGGTTCCATGTTAAGCTCAAAGGGCCTCACTAAGGTTAACATTATGGTGGCTTTTTAAGCAAAAGGGGTAAATCCTAATTGCCTTCATCATTTCAATATTTGCATAAAATTAAGTAATCTTAACCAGTATTTGTAAGCAAGTTCTAGAGTTCCTTAATCATGAAACAGCAAGTTCTAGAGTTCCTTAATCATGAAACAACACTGTCAACAAAGAATACTTGAATTTGGTCTTAAATATTTCAAATGGCTCAAATTCTTACTAAAGAAAAGTGACATTCATCTATCACTACAGGCTAATGTCCTTTTAATTGAAATCCAAGTTAATCAGTCTAAGTATGCAAGAATACTCATTCACTCATATTATACATTTCTAATCCCGATCGAGTTTATTTCATAACCATGCATCTCTAACTATTAAATGGAAAAAACAAACACACAATACATAAATAATTTTTTTATTTTTATTTTATTTTTTAACTAATACTCCCCCACACTTAAATATTACACTATCTCCAATATAATAAGAAAATAATATAGGGATCTAAGATGCAAAGTAACATAAATAAGGACAAATATTAAAACTAAAAGAAATTAAACCAACAAGTAAAAAAAAGGATAAAAAAAATACTAAGATGGGGATGGTGACTGTTTGAAGCAAGCATTCAAATTCACCATGAAGTTCTGGATCTCTGCCACGTTAGCCTCAATGTTATAGATTTGCTCATTTGCTTGCTATTCAAACTCTCTAATCTGAGTTATATGCTCTGTGAATTGAGCTTGGAATACACTAAATTGAGTTACAAGTGACTGGTAACCCTCGGAAGTAATTAGAGAAGACGGAGGCATTGCTTTGGTTGGCAGAACATCAGCTTCTTGTTCAGCTTCAACTTACGCAACTCGAGCATTTCTGCTACTTGAATCTTCCTCCATGTCATCACTGATAAGAACATAACGATCACCTTGCCACTTGACAACTTTCATAGACACTAAGGATTGCAAGTCGAGACTGAAGTTATTTGGGACTAGTTGTATCACTGTTAGGAAGCTGAGATGTTTTGCAATTTAGGTCACAAATGCTCTAACTACTATTTTTCTTACACTGGCTTTAGCCACATCCATTAAATGCGTACTTGACCATATACCAGCATTAAAGGGCTTACTATGCACTATATACCACAAAAAAAGCAATTTAGCTTTAGAAACCGCTCCTTGGCTTTCTCCCCTACCGAATAAGATAAAAGTTAGAAATATATGGATATAGCAAAGGGTTGGGTCCACTAAAACAGATGATTTGGATTGACTTAGAGAAAATACTTTTCTAGAATTGGTTATTTGGGTCTAAAATTCTCTAGCCCTAAAATCTTCATGATAGCCATATAAATCACTGTGTGGAAATCCAAAAATATCATTGAGCACATCTAGAGTAATCACATTCAATGCATTCATCAATCAAAATTTTAAACCACTCACAATATTAATAGGGTCATTGACCATTTTCAAAGTACTTGAAAATTCTAAAGTCCATTCCACATATGAATTTTTCCGAAATTCAGAAAATCTATCCCATCCTTCGTTGTGCAACAATTCATGAAATCAATTAACTATTCCTAATTCAACAATAGCTCTAGAATCGACAAATTTGTTAGGAATAATTTCATGGTTCTTAAGAAATGTGTACCTTTGTTGGTGCTCTCTAATATGAAATTATAGGCATAGGAAACCTGAAGTTAGTGTATCATGTGGTGAAAAGGATGAAGTTCCTAGGTATCTTAACCTTAGACCTAAAGCGGTCAGTGTTAGTGTTGCTTACAAACGTGACTGTGGCTAGTGGAATGAAGGTCATGGGCATGAGGGTGGTAAGGCTTACGGTGACTATGGCTGATGGATGACTGATAAAAGCACCAAGTTGTGAGATGGAGATGACTGCAATAGTCGAAGTGGAGGTAGAGGTTAGCAGATCTGGAATAGGGAAGAAGAGAGAAATGAAAAAAATAGGTTAGGAGACTATTTTTGAGTCACAAGTGTGACTCCCTTGTCAGTCACAACTGTGACTTAAATTTTTTCATTTATCCCTTTTTATAATAACAAAGATTAAAAAAACATAAAGAGTCATGTAACAAGAATAACAAAAAAACAAGATAAGAATTATATATGTTGCCTCCTATTAAGTGCTTCTTTAATGTCTTATAGTTGGACGACCCAATAATCATGTTCGAAGTGGATCACTTAAATTGATGGATTCGACAATTTTCTTCTCAGTTGTTGTAGGACCCCGTTTCCAGAGCCCAACATTGGCCATGGGATCATGAAGCTTGAGCGTGGAGGAAGCCTTAGAATTTGGAAATTTAAAAGAAAATTCCTTCGGAAGCAAAAGCAGGCTTCGCCGCGGCTAACTGTGGTTTCGCCGTGGTGAACATATTGGAAAATTCCCTAGACCCTTCGGGAATTTTACGCTACGGCGAGTGATTGAACTTTGCAGCGGCAAGCCTGAAATTTTATCTTCACCACGATGACCATTTGGTCTCGCCGCAGCAAACTCACCATGCCAACAAAAATAAAGAACTTCGGGTTAATTACGCCGCAATGAACTCTTGGCTTCGCCACAGCGAAAACCCCTATGGCAGAACCTACAACTCAAAATGTCCTATCTTACTACATGTCAACTTAAAAACCTTCAAACAAGTTCTCAAAAACTTAATCTCATTTCCATAAATGGATACTTTGCGAAAACAAGAAAATTCATAGACAAATCCAAACACATATTTCATTTATAACAAAAGACATGAGTTTTACAAAGCTTTAATGGCATTTCAAGCCATAATACATCAGTTGAGTTCGAAAACCAATAATACAAAATACATTTGAACTAGCAAAACTTGAAATGCAACTAAAGCCTTAAATTCCCAAAAATCTAACTTAAAAATACAAAAGTATGCCAATTTAGAGTGATGCCATAACTCTTGACTTACTCGATCACTTGCTCATCACCTGAATAGGGGGAGGAGAATAGGAGTGAGCTTAAAGCTCGTGGGTAACAAATTTATAACCAGTAATAAGCAAAACCATTGAAATAATTTACATTGAATCATAAGCACATATTTCTCAAATTTTCTTCATGCAAACCAATTCACAAATAACACGATCTATGCATTCATCAACTTGTTCACAAATCATAAACACTTAGGCACATCTAAAATGGTTTGGGTGGATCCAAAACAGAACGTACTACACATTTTCCATAAAGGTCCTGTGTAGTCGTGAACAGAACATACTATCGCAATCCCACTTAATGGTCTTGCGTTGTCATGAACTTATGGGAGTCCATGAAGGAGCTCCATATCACTAGCGGGCAGGCAGGAGAAGCCTTTTGTCAAAGTGCACTTAACTTAACTTAGGGGACCATCACAAACCCATATAATTATGCATTTCACAATTCGTAAACATATTGCCTCAATGGCATTTTTTCGAAACTTGATTTCATAACCATAATATCGTTTCAAAA
>JANQAP020032238.1:0-10270 GCA_026874005.2 Erythroxylum coriaceum | reverse complement strand
TTTTAGTGTAGTAGAGATGTAGAGTTCGAAAACAAAAAAGATATTCAAAGTGAATGGCCATCACCTAAAGCCATACACTGAAGGCTTCCAAACAAAGAATGCGGAAATGGCAATGTTTAAAGACAAAAATGGCATCACTTGATGAGGGTAATATGGATTCGAGCCAACAACAAGAAATAGAGGCGCTACTTGGGAGGCAACCTAAGGAAAGTTTGATCCTTTTCATTTACATTCTTACATTTGTTGTTTCTGTTCAATAATCCATTTCTTACATTTGAAGTTACAATGGGGACAACGCAAGTTTTAAGTGTGGAGGTGGGGATCTTAGTTTTTATGAGTTTTTCCTAGGTGTTTTTAAAATCAATCAATCAAACAAATATTTTCTCTTTTTTTATTACTTTTAAGACTAAATAGTCATAGTTAGAGAGTAAACTGCCTAGAAAAATTCATGACAACTCGAGCAATGCTTTTACTTTTATTAATGGTTAATATACATTATCTTTAGAAGAGAAGTAACTAGTGGTAGACACAAGCCAAAGAGATTTTAAGCCTTTTTAGACTGACACATCCATATCAATCTCATTGTCTTTTGCATATATGTGACCTTTATAGCATATGCATCCTAACTTTACTTTGATTTTCTATTTGAGACCACATTTTTATGACATGCATTAACATGAAAATGGTATAGGCATTCTTTGTTTTATAAGCTACATTAACCAAATAGCCTACTTGTCAATATGATTTTTCTTTTTAATAAACCCCCTTGAGTTTTATTTACCTTTTCCTTTTGTGCTAACCAAATTACATGCCATAAACCTAACTAAATGTCCTATCCAAATCTTAATGCTAGCAGAGCATTATGATTATTGATGTTTGTGAATGCAAAAGAGTATAACTGTGGGGGTGTGCTTATGTGCGGATTAGTTATAATTGTCTTGATCGTGAATGGTGTTTAAGTGTACCTATAGATCTATCTTATTCTTAAACACATTTTATCAAATTCTACCCCTAAGATTGCTCAGTTTTTTTAAAGGGAATGATTGTTGATTAATCATGAGTATAGGCATTTAATTTTTAGTTCTTACCATGGTTTTAAAAGTTATTCCTTTTTTCTTATGAATATTTATTTTTAAAAATTATGGAAACTGTGAAATTGTTTTGGTTTGTGACTTTGATTTTATTGTTTTCCCTGAGGATGGTTAAACGTCAAACATAGGGGAACTTAATGTGTGCTTGATTGTTTATATATTCAATCCTTAATACTTCATGATTAATATTATAAAATGTTTAAGATACTGATTTTGGTTCACATTTGGTTTTAGGTACAAGTTGGATGCACAAGAGCAAAAATGAGTTAAAAGCACATTCCTTGAGCCATCCTTTTGATGTTTAAGCTTATTTTTCATTTTGGAACAAGAAGGAGATGGATTAGATTGAAGATGGGATAAGAAAATGAATGATTCAATATGACCTACAAGATGCATGGCCATGCATAATTTTGAAAGTGGCATTTTTTGGAGATACAAGGTTGAATGCATGACCGTGCATCTTCATGAATACTTAGTTTTTCATATAAATAAACATATAAGTGGCCAAAGAAGGAATGAATCATTTTTAAAACACAAAATGTGGAAAAATAGTTTCCTTTTTGAGATCTATAGAGGGTTAATCCTTCTTCCTTTCGATTCAAAAGGGAAATTGAAGCCGAAGATCATAATTGAGCATCTCTTTATAATGTTATTGACTCTCTATCTTTGGAGATTGTTTATGTTATTTTTTGGTTATTGATTTGGGTATTTGTGTAAGAATGATTTGAATATTTTCATTGAATCAATTTTACATAAATCCTTTTCTAGAATCTTGAATACAATACGTAATAATTGTGTTTTCGATTTCTTTATGAATAACATCACATAGATTAAATGAACAAAGCTTGTGTGGTTGTTGCCTAGATTAATCTATTTTCCTATATTGTAATGTGGCTTTCCGACTAAATTTAAAGATCTTATTCTAGGTTATTCGATAGCTAGTTTTAGTTAAAGAGCTTATTTTGATTAAACAAGACCAAAGGGAAAACCAACGTTAAACAAAGCTTATTATTAACCTAGGATTAATATTATCTAAGAAAGGTATGAAATCAACAAGACAATAAATTATGTTTATTTGTTTGTAGGTAGATATTAAAATGAGAATCAAACTCTAAACACATTCATTAATTTTATTAATCTTCAATTATTTTATTTGAGTTGCTTTCATTGATTTAATCTTACTTTATTTTCTTAATTGCATCTAACCAAAACCCCCTTATTTCTTAAACATAAATTCTTTTTGTTATAAAAGGTATATGTACATTCCCTGTGGATATGATCCCTACTCATCACTGTTACAAAATTTAGTGTGTATAGTTAGGTTTTATTTTCTAGTGCATTCGACATGCATCAAAATCATCAGACAAAAACTAGATCTGTTTAAGAGCTAATGAATGCTTTAATATGCAAACCCTAACTCTCTTCTTTATGCTTACTCTGTCTTCCATAAATCTCCCTAACCTAGTTACCTATTCTTCACAGGGAGAGACTCTAATCAATAGTAGGAAGGCATCTTGATTTATCAAGGATCCTAGGGATGCATTATATGGTTAGCCCTAATTTTTTCTTTATGTTTGCTATTGTATTCCTAAATTGTGGAGTAATCTTACATGTTAATCCTTTACAATTCGTTGAGCCTGTATTTCTGATTTGGTTATGAATAAGTTTCATAAGATTCAGCTAGGTATCTACTACATATCTTTACTTTTAAGTATTATATGATTTTTCCCCTTACCCACTAGATTATGTTCTACCTGATTTGCTCCATCTGTTTTTTTAATATTTTCAAACAACCTTGAATTCTTCTCTTCCCATAAATTATATGCCTAATTTTTGAACACAATAACCAACAATACTTTGTTTGCTTCTTTCATCTTGGATTTCATAAGCCAATCTATACATTCTTTATAGTTATCTCTAACCATTATGATGCAACATTTATTTAGTATATGTTCTTACAGATTTAATGAGAATTCACACTTGAAAAAAATATGCTCCATTGTTTCATTACTTTTCTTTCATAGTAGGCACTTGTTGACTATGTGTATATAGTTCAGATTGTCTGTAGTGTTTAGCTTTCCTTTCATTAATAGCTTCTGGGATAAGGTTGTTGTTCCATAATAGACTAGACTAGCTTAGGAAACCCCCTTTACTCCTTTGTAATTATATAAAGGACTTACAAGTAATTATACTAGTATTGTTAGGACTCTAAACATACATGTCTTCTCTTCCTGGGTTTGGGTTGTAGTTAGGAAGCCACTCTGGTATATTATACCAATGGTTGTCTCTTATCCATATTTCCACCTTAGCATTTCTTAGTATTCTTCTCTATACATCATCCTCCTATTGTATACATTAAATATGGCCATTAGAGCACCAACTATCATAGACGAGGGAGGATGTCTTCCCATTTCTCAAAATGCATTTTGTTGTTCTTTGAATCGAATCCCTTATCCTTAGGTCTTATACAATAAAATAGGAATGAGATGTTTCCTTTTCCACTTCCCAAAGACATTTTCTTTTTAAGACATAAGTAACCCCTTATTTCACCCATAAAGATTCCCTATCACACACCATTCTTCAAACCTTCTTACCTAATAGGCTTTTATTAAACAAGTGGTTATTTTCAATCCTCCCTTTTTTCAGGGTTTAACAAACTTATCTCTAATTAAATTTAGCCTTATATTAACCTTTCTTTCCCGACACCAAAAACAAAATACTGATATCCTTTTTAATGGTCCTATTAACTCTTTTAACTAGGAAGAAATGTGAAGTCCAATGCACATAAAGATAACTTAGAACTGATTTTACTAATTACATTAATACCCCTCATACAAATGTTACCCTTTAGGGAAATCACCTCTAAAATTTTATTTTCCTCTCCAAGCTTGCCTCTCTATAATGAGGTTAAAGACTCTTTATGGAGTTTTCTTAAATCCCAAGTACAAGTATAGGAGTAGGCAGCCAATCAAGGTGCTTCCATACACCTCGTTTTTTTATAGGAAAGTCTTACAGTCCTTTTTTCTGTCAGATCCTCCCTATCTCCTGATCGAACTTGTGTAGCTAGATGTTGCCTGGTAGGGATTAACCCAAAAGGGAAGCATGGTATTGGCATCTCTTATCTCAAACTTCTTTAATAATCGATTTCTAAGAATAGCCAACCTAATGGATTTGATTTGCAGTGTAAGTTAGTTAACTTCTTAGAACTGATTTGACTAATTACATTCTTCCTACATATAATAGTCGTCTGCTTTTACAAGAAAAGATCCTTTTTTGTACCTTTTGAATGAGTGCTATACTCTTATTAAAATCGAGTCTCCTTAAGGCTAAAGGAAGGCCTAGGTATTTAATAAGGAGATCTTTGATCTGTAGACTGAAAAATGTTGGAGCATCTCTGAGCTAGGTTTATTGCACTAGTAGATAACACAATTAAGCTCTTCTCTTTGTTTATATTTAAAACATATAAGTTCCTAAATGCCTAGAGACTTTATGAACCTTTTGATAGATTCTTTATATGCACCACAAACCATTGATAAATCATTTATAAAAGTTATACAAGTTAGTTCCATCTTCTTACATTTTCTATGATACCTGAATTTTCTATCTTTCTTTACGTTGAAATTAATTAGCCTCATTAAGGATCCTATATAAAGTGGAAACATATAAGAGGAGATTGGGTCCTCTTGTCTAAGCCCTCTACCCCATCTAAACAACTCCATTCATTAGAATGAAGTGTAAGGGAGTAGATATGTAAGTCATGATCCAAGTTCTAAATTTGTTTGGAAATCTAAATACAATCAGCATTTACTCCATGAATTTCCAACTAATAAAGTCATAAGCCTTATTGAAGTCAATTTTGATTGCATAACTTTTTGGCCTCTTCCTTTTTATATACCCTTTTAATAGCTCTTAGGCTAAAAACACGTTATCACCTATCTGCCTTCCCTCTAAAAAGCCCGCTAATTTTAAAAAATTATGCCATTTACTATTACCTTTAGTCACTTTGCCAATATCTTGAAGATTATTTTATATAGGAAGTTGTAACAAACAATAGGTTATTAATCACTCAACTTCATAGGGTTGTTGATTTTATGGGTTAAGCACACAAAAGTTTATTGATATTTAATAACATTTTCTCTTTGCTAAAAAATTCCTTCATTGCTTCCTCTACTGTTCCCCTAACTAGGGGCCAAGCTTTTTGGTAAAACTTATTATTCCATCCACTTGGTCCAGAAGCCTTTTTTGGGTTCATTTCCATCATTATCCTTTCTATTTCTTCATCTGTAATATTTGAGTTTGGCTATCTTTTCATTAGAAAATTAATTCCCTATGAATATATAAATTGCTTATATTTTTGACTTGCACATATGGTAATCCTCTAGTAAGGAATTATAGGGAAGCTGTATATGAAAGACAGAATGAAGTTTAATATTAAAAGTCCAAATTATGAATTATGCAAAGTTTAGAGGGAAACAATGGCCCACTTCTGGTAAATTGTAGGTATATAAAACCAATTTGGGAAAGGATACAAGCTGGGTTGGGGGTTTGAATACCAGCTCAAAATTGGGAAGAAATGGTAGATTGAGTCACCAAACTAAATATGGCAAGAAGTAAAGACTATAAAGCTTTAAAAATATGCATTACGACAATGGTATATTTCATATATTAGGAAAGGAATAGAATACTTTTCAAAGGGGAAGCAAGCGAAATGGAACAAGTTTACTAGAAAATAATTCTAAATAGTAGGCTGTGGATGCCAGTAAGAGGAGTAGTAGACAACGTCTCCCCTAACATCAAAGTAGCATGGAATTTTGAATGAGAGTGTTATAATGAAAAAACTAGATAGTTGTGTTTTTCTTATTCAATATTTAAAAAGAGGTCCTTTGATCCTCTTTTAGTCTACAATTAATTTGTAACATATTAAAGATGTATAATTTTTTACTTAACATAAATTCATTACTTTTTTTTTTAAAATAGTGATGTTTGAGTTGCATTTAGTGAGCTTATTTTAAAAAAGATTAAATCAAGAGATAAAATATTTGGTTAAGATCTAGACCTAAATAATATTCAACAAGCATATGATTTTGGCTAAAAAAAACATGAATTGATTATGTTACGTTGTTAAGGATAAGGAAGGATTTCACCTAAGCCTTATCTAGTAGCCTCAAATTAGTTTAATTAATCAAAGAAATATTTAGGTATTTTACCTCAACTAATAGCAAGTAATATTCCCAAGGGGAATGGGGAAGTTAAGGTGATAAGGGTTACTACCAATAAAGAGATAGATGAGCGAAGAGTTAAAAGGTTATGTTTTTAGTGCAAAGAGAATTATACTTCTAGCAAAAAATGTAAAAAGAAAACATAAGCTATAAATGTATATCATAAAGGATAAAAAAGAAGAAGACTATCCTGAGCTAGAATATGAGATAGAAGGATAAGCTAATACTTATTGCAAGTGAGATTTAATACTAACTCCATCAAGCTTTAACAAATGAAAGTTTCAGGGTAATTTAATGGTCAAATCATAATGTTATGGATACCATACCAGTATTACTATCGAATTTGGTTCTAGTATGGTACTATATTAATAATGGTCAATATTGCATATCATTTCGGGTAATCTTTAAAAATTATAAAATAGTCCCTGAATTTTTAAAATTGCAAAATAGTCCCTCAATATATTTTCTATATAAATTTTAATTTTACACCAAAATTTTCTCCAAAAATTATAATAATATAAATTTGAAATACCAATAATTTATTTAGTTCTATTAATACTACTTTTCACATATTTCACATATAGCGTAATTAATATAAAAAATATTGTTTAATCATTATACAAATATAAAATTAACAATATACAAAGTATTTAAATGTTACAATTTCATCGTATAATAAAGAATAATTACATCAAAACATCAAATAAAAAGAATAATAAAGTTTTATGACTCTATAAGCATTACAATAAGAGTTCATATTAAAGAACACAGCCAACTAGAAGCAGAACCTAAAACAAAATATTTATAGTTAAAATTTTTATATTTATATTGAATATATAGAATTTAAAATATGCAACAAATATAAGTGAAATTAAAAAAAAGAAATGAAAATTTGAAACTTCATTCAATCAAATATCCACTCAATTTGCAATGACCCAAATTCTCTTCTGGTAAAAAAATCTTAATAAATGAGAGGAGCCTCATCATCACTATCATTCAAATTCATTGCACCAAATGACATGTTAATATTTTCTCATCCAACATTATCTTTAAAGTCTCTCTCATATTTCAAACTTGGATCCACAAAAACCTAATCCACTTAAAGATCAATATGATCAATGTAAATTGGATCTACAAAACTACTTGTTCTTTTAAAAGTATAATAAATAAAAAGTTAAATTATTAAGAAATTTTAAGAAATTATATTCAAATTAATGATAAATGATGATATTATACCTTTCTCGAAGCTTTAAATTATATCAAACAAAGAACAATTTATTCAATCTTTTGTCTTCCAAACTATTCCTTTTTTTAGAATGGATGAATTCAAATGTGATCCAATTTGTTTCATACCTTATTGCACTCATACATTAACTTATAATTCATTTTAAAAACATTTATAATTTTGAACACTGTTGTTGAATTAATCTTACCAAGCAACTGTAATACTAAAAAGGTAACATTATAAACAAAATAAAGTGATGATTAATTTCCAATAAGTAACAAAATTGAAAAAACATATACCTAGATTAAGTTTGTTTCTTTGAAAAATAGCAACAGACGTCTTAAAATTACCAGAGGCATCCTTATAAACCTCCATTTTTGAGCTTAGGAGATCTTGCATCATCTCATGGGCAAAATTATTATAATAGATAATAACATTTCCTCATTAACTTTAGCTTTCTTTGTAATACTTAGTCTAAAAAGACAAATAAGATCAAAAAATGCTCCAATTGGAAACAACAGACAGTAAAGTTGCCCTTTATATTTCTCATTGATGACTGCAAGATAAGGTGTGTACAAAGAAGACTTATTTTTCATATTGGCCTTGATTGCTTCCTTTGCCTTCTTCATAATATCATAAAAATAACCTATTGTTGCCTTATCATCACTATTATCCAGATTAAGTACTCTCAACAAAGGATCATAAACTCGAATGAAAAATTAACATTGGGACTAAAATTTATGATCTTGAAGCATAATTTTAGAAACCTTCAATCTAACATTAGACTTGGCATACTAAGATACAACCCACTTATCATTTATAAACATTTGCCTCAAATCGTTCTTCATTAGAACAAAATATTGAAGTGGTAAGAAATTATTTGTAAATCTTGTAATAGTAAAATGACACTAACTTTTATCATTGGTGAAATTCTTTCTCATTAAATTCAAGACTCATGCACGATTATAGATGAACTTAAGTTTTTCTACTTTCTATATGGTTTCATAAATGATAGGAAGGTATTTAAACATCTCCTTCATTTTCCAACATTAGGTTAATGCAATGTGCAGCACAAGGAGTCCAATAAAAAGAACTATACCTGCTTTTCAATCTTCTTCCAGCTGCTTTGTAAGCAAAATTATTATCTGTGATGAACTAAATAATTTTCTAGCTCAACTTCATTCACAACTTGATTAAATATCTAAAACTGAGTATTAACATTTCCAATAAGGCCAGATGCATCAATAGACTTTTAAAACACCATCTATTTTGTAGAATAGACCCAAAAAATGAAAATAGGTTTTTATCTTCTATTTTTCCAACCATCACATATGATTGAATACCTATAAATAGCCTAAGTCATTGTTCTTTCATCAAAATAACTGTATATTTTATAAAAATAATTGCTTAAAAGTTTACCTCTATAGTCATCAACTGAAGGAGCTTCATATCTTGGACTATAAGAGGCAATAATATCCACCATAAAGCTGGTTCTACATCACTTACCCACACTAAGTTAACTGCTATATACTGGTAGTTTCGGAGCTGGTTCTACATTGCTTACCTGTAACTAGTTAACCACTAGTTACAAAGATGGTTTTACATCACTTACTCATACTAGGTTAACTGTTATACACAGCTATAATAATATGTAAAAAACCTATCGGTATACTTTAGGCTAGAAATCATTTCCTTTTTATCAACCAATAACATCATCTCAATGTAAACTCAAATCATATAAGATTTAACTTTTAAATTTCAATTCAGATATTGCTAAAACATAAACTTATACTAGCAATATTCACATAAAACTCATAATCAATATTCACCTTACGATAGAATAGAAATCATTTTCATAAAATCAATTTAAAGGACACTCACTATTTTGCAAACTTATCCCCAAGCACATTCATGCGTTCAGTGCCTCTCCTTTACCTACACAAATTGCATTTCGCTTAGGCATTTATTTCCAAATTTAGAAATAAGACATTAAAACTATAAATTCAGTTTAATCGAGTTTAAGACTAGTATTTAATCGCGTAACACATCATCAATCGTATTTTTGCTTACTTTTATAAGCTAACCTATTATTCTCTGTTTCCAAATATAACTTCAAAAGTCACTTAAATACCATATTTTACCCATTCTAACTTACCAATATCTTCGAAACACTATCTCACCCAATTTAGTTCACCATATCACTATCATGCATGATGAGTCATGGTTATGATACCTATCTAGAATTTGTACCTCCAATTTTTCCTTAATTTTCACATATCAAACGTTCAAATTTGGCTTTAAGGTCTTCTAGACATTTGTTCCCCTATGTATCTAGTTTCTATAGCATTAAAAATCACGCCATTTCCAATTCTAAATCATAAATCATGTACCAAATATAACAAGTTGCTCCAATATAGGGACAACATCAGATCACCATTTTTAATCTCAAATTCGACTATGATTAAGCCAAAATTAGGTCAGAGTCTCTTCTAGTAATTTTTATTAATATGTCTTAGGTTTCATTTCCAGTTGGATGCACCTAATGTGGAGGTTTGTAGGTCGATTTATGGCTAAAACAATGGGACTAGTGTAAACAAATCTAAGACAGAATTCTACTACACATTACTGCTGGAACCCCTCCCCGGGCGGGTCCACGGTCCGACGTCTTACGTGACATCTGGACCCGTGGCCCACGGGGGAGGAATTCCCCACCAGGGATACTTAAAACGAACAAA
>JANQAP020032222.1:0-10270 GCA_026874005.2 Erythroxylum coriaceum | reverse complement strand
GGGGGGCGGAGGTCAAGTCGGGTTAAAGACGATGAATCACCAACAGAACTGACATTCCGTCGGTGATTAAATTTCACCGCATCGTCTTAAACCAAACGACGACGTTTTATTTATTAAACAGCCGACATTTACTGACGGACTTTATATTCCGTCGGTATTTAAATTTTCTAATTATTTCACCGCCTGTTTTTACCGCTATATTTTGCAACGGAAACAAAAATTCCGTCGGTAAAGTTAATTAAATGTATATCGACGGAACAAATTACATCGGTATATAACAGGAGCTGAACCACTTTTACCGACGGTATTTGTTCCGTCGATAAATGTCTGAAGCTACTCAATTGCGAGAGTCATTCTTGCAATTATTGCCGACGGTTGTGGCTAACCCGTTGGTAAAAATATAATCAACTTTATCGACGGAATGCTGTCCGTTGGTGAATAGGGTTCACCAATCCAAACATACCGACGGAAGAGTGTCCGTCGGTATATATCTGAAGCAATTAATGCTTCCCGCAATTTTTGTCGACGCCAAAGGTCGTGTCGTCGTTATATGTCATCGGAGATTTTGTGCTAAATTCATTCCCTCCAGTATTGCCGACGGTAATATATTTCCGTCGTTATATATGAACAGTACAATACATTTCCCGACGATTTATTATTTTCTGTCGGTAAATAGCTACGATTTTTCATCCGTCGGGAAATGCCCGTCGCTAATTCATGATTTTCTTGTAGTGTTGGCATGTCCTTTAAAAAAATTAGTATATGAGGACAACCAACAGGAACATAATCAAGTAAGGTTGGAAGTTAAGCAGTTATAGGAAATTGGGGCAAAAGTCCAAAACTTGGAAGGTGAGAAAATATTGCATAATGATAGTTATCAGAAACATGACTAAGTGGGAGTTTAGCTAAAATGTTGGGAAGTGAGTATTTATAACAAAAATTTGCTTAAGGATGAGAGGACTATAAATTCACCATAATTTAGACAACAGACAATGCACATTCAATCACAAGATAACTTATGATAATCTTTAGAAAGACAAACAACTCTAAAAAAAATCCTTTTTATTATTTTTTCAACTTTCTTTACGTTTTATATTCATTTTTATTACCTCAAATTCTTGTTGTACCTTAAATCTTCCCTTTGCCTAAATTAAATAATTTATTTTCCATATATTTAAACATTTTAGTAGTTTAAAATTCTATTTTCTAAATTATTCGAAGTCCACTTATATCATCGATAAGAAGTCAAGTACAAATACCGGGAGAATTCTTCCCTAGCACGTCTAGATTCTAGATTAACGACAATAATTTAGCATAATCGTTGGGACCACAATACTACGAACAAAGAATGCTTTTTTTATGCCTCTAACCCTAGAGGAAGAAGTCCCTTTAGTAGTAAGAAGTGAAGGTTTTGTATCCTAGATGGTAGAGACTCTCGAAAAGGCAGCCTCATCTTTATCCAGCTTTCATATTGGCAAAAATCTAAAATAGTCACCAAAAAATGATGTGTTTTGCATAAAGGAAATTCTAGAGTTAAAGTCTAACACGACCTCTATAATTGATGCAATTAAGATACTAATGGAGAAGGTTTACAAACTATCTACATCTGTGATACAGTTTGGTAGGTAGAATTTTCCTGCTTTAGTAGAGCAAGTCTCCTTTCTAATGTAATAAAAGTTGGGGAGTACAGTCTTCTTCTAATTGTGTCCTTTATAGATGAAGGATATGTCCCTCCTTGTAAAAAAGGATGCCCTACGGTACCTCCGTACATTAATATTGGAAAAGGACTGATTGGTAATCAGGCCCTAAATTGTTAGTAGCCAAGTATTTGGTACAAAGGCTAAAGTTAACAAACCACAATATAAATTGGGAGTATCATTGTGGTTGTAAATTGCAACCCTATTATTCCCCATTGTAAATGAGATTAAAGATTGATATGGAAGTCGTCAGGGAAGATTTTCAAGAATTGTACAGGCTTGGTTTGAGATAGCTTGGCGACCTAAAAGTAAACAAGCCTTATTCATCACAGATTAATTATAAGAATCCTTATCCTTACGGTTATCGAATTCTTGAATTCAACTTATTTTCTAGTGAAGATGATCAATCAATAATTGAGCATATTTCTAGGTTCACCATATAATATGGAGAATTAGATAATTATAAAAACTTTAATAATTTTAAGCTCAAACTGTCCTCGAATTCATTAATAGTTACAACCTTCTCATAATCTACTCTGTTACCTAGGAATTTTATCCTTTCTTAGGCTAAAATAGAAAGAGTTTTTCATAGTCAGTATTTCATGATTGAACCTGAAGTTAGTATAACTGAGTTTTCAAGAGTCACTCAGAAGAGTGGTGAGAATGATGACAGTTCATCACTTATGTTATGAAAATGAGAATTCAATGCTGGATCTCACACCCAAAAACAAAATATGTAAAGTTAGCCCAAAGAGGTTTAGACGTTGAATTGCAGAAGAAATTATTTATAATTTTCATGAACTAGTAGTAAAAGCCTCTGAATGTGAAGAGCTTCTTAGGGAAGGAGGACACTGAAAGAATAATTCAATAGGAACTTATATTATAGAGGCAAATTCTTAATCCCTAGAACTTTTGTTTATCCCTCTTTGGAGTGTAAATCCTTAGAAGGCAAAAGGAAAATGTAGGCTTCATCTACTCAAGTTCAATATACTTTTAACATAACTAAAATAAAGGAGATATTTGATTATTTGTTGCAAAAGAATTCATTACCATATCGCCAAAGCATAGAATTCTTATAAAAAAAGAATTCAGAGGTTAAGACTATTGCAAATATCACAACACATAGAGCCACCGGACAAATTCATATTAGAGGTTCAAGAGTGTGATCCAAAACCGAATCAATAAGGGAATTATGTTGTTTGATGGAGCTAACCAAACTATATTGATATATGAACAACTATTCCCTCCGATGGCAATTGTTAATGCCACCAAATTCGAGTTACACCTATTGTTAGATGTCAAAAAGAAGTTGAAAATTGTGGAAGAACATCTAGCATCAGCATCAAATTAAGGAATAAATGTTTTTTTTCCTAACTATAATTCAAAATTTAGGAATGGTAGTGAGCAAATTCCCATAATCTAGAAGATGGTAGAAATTTTAAGGAAATATCACTAAATAGAGTTCACCCAAGTCTTTAAACAAAGATATAAACCTTAAATTTTGAGTTTTCAACGTAGACAACCTAGATTTATAATACCACAATGAGTGCCGCCATCTTGGCAATGGAAGTGAGAAAGACACTTCAAGAATCTGGTACCCTTAACTTAAACTAAAGAGAAGCCTTTAATGACAGAGGTTTATTGCCAAAATTGAGAAAAACAATTCATTATTGTTAGAAAAGCCAAATTCAAAAAATTCATCCTTTATAAGACCTATCCTCTTTGAAGAAAGTACTAAAAATCTAATAATAAAAAGACAAGTGTAGAAGTCGTTAGTGAAAAATGAGACAAGACAAAAGAAATCATAGATTTCATAGGAAGTCAGCTCGTTTTGAGAATCAAGACGAGGATTTCAATGAATTAATTATGATTAGAGAAATTCTCATTCAAGTACCATGTACCATTTCTTCCATAAAACTCCCTGCTTCATATGGTAAATCTTGTGCAAAGAAGGTGCTTTAAAACTCGCCTCCTCTTACTTTACTTCCGATCACGTCCTTTTATAGTAAAAACTAGGGTTTTTGGGTTATACACAGTTAACATACATGGTCATGTAGGTGAATGTGTATCGTCAAAAACCCCTGAATTTGCAATTTTACATAGGCACAAAGACTTATACAGACAATGTACATAGCTATGTATATCCACATACATGGGCATGTAACTTCACATAACCAGAAATGATATTCTTTAATTCTCTACATGTTTATAGAGACTTAAATAGTCACTGTACACAGTTATATATGTCCTCACTTGCTTTAAATCTTCGTTCCATGCCCGATTTCATCTAAATTATTCTCCTTTTGGTTCAAGAAGGCAATTATCACCTAAAAATACACTTGAAGTGAATTAAATACCAAAAATACTATAAAATATTAACTAATGAGCAAAACACATTAAATATGGGTATATAAATATAGTCAAATAATAATTTATAAAAAATCCCTACATTTAAGCCTTTACTTATTCTCAAGCAAATCATATAAATCATTAATCTTACAAAGATCCATCCCTTATTATCCTCAACTTGTCCATTGATTGAGTGGGCAAGTTTTACAATTTCTTATCCCTCACTATACCACAAGTGCACGGATCATGAGTCTAGTATATGAGGTGTCGATCCCTAAGTTATCTAAGGCCTAAAGGATAATTAAAATGAAAAGGAAAACTAAACAGAAAAGTAAAGAAGCGAATATGGATTGATAAAAAAATGAAATCGTAAAATTAACATAAAGAAATTAGAATTGAGCACCATCAATGAACAATAAAAAATCATACAAGGAAGATAGTCGATTATGAGAAAAGGGATTTATCATATTATCATATGCTAACATGATTACTTGAGTTAATACGGTATCAATCCTAGACTTTTGAAGGATGGATTACTCTCTCTCGAGTTATAATCATTAAACCCTAAATCATAACCCCTAATTGAATTATGAAATTTGCAATCTCTCAATTAACAAAAAACCTACACATCCAATTAGATCTTAAGTCCTCTAATAGACTATCGAGTCCTCACACAAGATCTCTCTTCGTATAAATTACTACTTTGATTATTTACGTGATCTATTAGATTTTTTAACTCTCATTACCCAATCTAATCGTTTTGCTATTGGTTTACTCTCTAAATTTGTTACCAAAGCATGCAAATACAACAAATAATCACAATACCCAATGTATTAACATCAAAAGAAATCACATTAACATTGATTCAAGAACAAATCCCTAAAAGAGTTTAGAACATCGTCATCAAACCCAAATCCATCATTGTCAAATCCATCTCGTACATTCAAAAGAAAGAATAACAAATATGAAATGAAATGTTACTTGGAAGGGTTAGGATGGATCGGGAAGACAGCAGCAACAGTAGCCCTTCTTCTTTCTTCTTCCTTTCTCCTCCTTCTCTCTTCTTCTTCCCCTTCTTTGGATCTTCTCCAATGTAACAAATGGAGGCACACAAAAAATTAGGGTTCTTTGCCCTCTCTATAGTTTTTTCTATTTAGGGTAAAAACTAGGTTTTACCCAAATCCAAAAAGTCTGAAATAAACTCGTAAAGATAAGTTTTAGAAGCCAATCAGCGTTTGCTGTCACGCAAGTCACAATGATGGACCCTTAAAATTTGCTTTTGTCACAATCGTAGCCCCCAAACTATGATCCCTGCCTAATGAATGGGCTTCTGTCACGATTGTGGCTTTGGGCCCTCCATTAGACTTCCTTCGATTCTGCTCCGTTCTTCAATATCTGATCTTAAACACTAACAAATACATCAAGACACCTCAAATACAGAAAATTAAAACTTAATAGCATGCTCTAACCTATGTAACACTCAAAACACAAATATCTAACTAACACAATTCTAAACCTAAACATGCATAAATCAATTAATTAACAACTAAAAACATACTAAAATGCCTACTAAAACATCATGCAATCTACAACTATCATCCATCTACGCTCTAAATCATCATATCATATTAATCAAATTAACATACAATGGCATTCGAGTTATCCTAAAACTAACCTTTATAAGTCAATATCAATAATAATCATATCGATAATCTTTTTGAAATAAAAAACATAAATTTTCACATTCTTACTAGGAATTCATTCAATGCACTCGTTTGGGTGAAAAGTGTAAAAAAAATATCAAATCAATGTATAGAAAAATATTTAACCATAAGCTTGCAATTTGATACTATCTCAACCACTTATAAGTAAACAAGAAATAAAAATCAAAAGGTCTTGTTATAAGGTTTTAATGGGGTTTAGGTAAGGTATGATAGGGATAATGAAATGATGATAAAATTGAAGGGAATTTACAAAAACAAATTAACTTATTTTTTGTAATATAGGCCCCTCACATTTTAAGTCCATTGGTACTATAATTTTAACTTTTTTTTCATGATCACAACATATATTATTATTTTATTTTATTTTATTTTATATTTTAAGCATTCGTAGAAAGTGTAAATAACTTTTAGGGGTTCAAAACAATGAAAAGGCTTCAAGAAAGATAAGGTAAATGTTAATATTGTGGTTATAATCAATAAAAAGGCCAAATCTCAAAATTGGTTACTCCTAAAGGATAAAATATTGTATGATAATTTTCAAGAAAATTAGCTAAACAAATGTTCAATCTAAGTGCCTTTATCATTTCAATGCTTTTAATTTAATAAATGTGGTCACAATATGAATAATAAAAGTAAGTTATAAAATTATCCAACTATGCATGATAACACACATGAAACAATAAAAGAACCTAAATAATGATGTATTTGCTCTTAGGCTTAAAAGCTTACAAAAAATGATTTTATTTGTGTAAATAATATGCAATCTTTATTCAAATTAATTATCTCAATGATTACTAAAAATAAAACTTATAAAAGCAAGTTTATTCTAACTTTCATCCTTTTGCATACTAATTCAATTCGTTAGTTAATAATGATCTAAAGTACTTAGGACAAATTTTAATAAATTCAAGATATCAATTAATAAAATGTAACGACAGAGATTATAATAAGCTTAAGAAATCCCTTCCCCATACTTAAAATTGTACATTATCCCCATTGTACATAATATAAGCATAGATAAATAAAAAGTAAGAAAGGGTTGCAGTTTGGTACTGCTCTTGAATAGTAAGAATTACAATATTCTGAATTTGGTGAAGTTTCCACCTAATATTGGATGCAATCATCTTTGCAAAATATAAACAAAAAGGGATAAAAAGATAAAAGAAAATTAAAATAACAAAATAACTAAGAGACATGGAAATAAAAATGACATAAATGAAAATAGTATTGCATTAATGTTTAGAAAAAATAAAATTCGTAAATCCTCAAAATATAGAGGAGTTGAGGACAATGCAACCACTCTAGATGGTGAAGGTAGAAAAGTCATCCGTTGATGGCTCGCCATCTGTATCAATAAGTCCCCCAATCCCTTTATTATAGGCATTGAGCTACCCTATTTGCTCTACAATCTCTGTTTGTTGTACTCAAATACTACATTGAGTACCCATGAGTTGCCCTATGTGTGTCTCTAGCCAATCTATCTTCAGCTAGTTCAGTTGTAATGTCTGCACCCTCGGTACTTTCTCAATAACCTCCTTATATGCAACCCCTCCCATCTGGATGGCAATGAATGCGACTGTGGTGGCTACTTTGCTATGTGTGCCTCCATATGTCCTACCGATCTGACCAGCTAGTCGAGAACCCCATTTAGGCGGTAAATGTATCCTATAAGTCCACTCCATCTGCTAACCATATGTATATGCTTCATCATATCGAGACTTAGTGCTACTATGGTACCCACCAGTCGCATTGTTGGAAGCTATTAAAACCCCCCATTCACCATGCAAGCCTCGTCATATAAGTTCTAACACAGATCGTACCAACCTTCTTCTCTTTACTCTAATCCTAGATGAACTGGGCTAATGCATGGCTCAGATGTATTTTCGTCCTCTCATATATGCTCCAAAGGTAAAACATGCCCAGATTTCCAATAATGCCATGATTTTCTCCCTACTTGCTTAATGTATGACTTAGAACTCTCTCTCTCTATATATATATATATTTGAGTGTATATATAGAGTTCTGTGTGTCGGGTGTCGCAGAGACTATGCCTGGATTTGCTCAGGTCGTAGTCACCATCCTCGCTGATATTGTTCTGAAACTGGTGAGAAGACATCCTATATGGGAAGTCTATCCATAAGGCTAGGTAATTTGGAGTCACCATGAATTCTTGGTCGTATAACCCTATTGTGATAGAGAACTCTGAATAGCTCATATGGACCATCTCCTTTAGTAGCTAAAACTAGATAGTTTTTAACCGGTCCTAATCGTGATGTCCTTTCTTCATAAAGAACATGAAGATCACCTCCAGTGTCAGCTCCCAGTATAAGGGCTCCACGATCTTGAAAAATTGGGAGCATGCTCCAACATCAATAAGGTCCCAAACTTGCTAGACCAAATCAACCTACCCTAGCGCCTCTCAATTAATACTATGGCCTATTACGAAAGTATTCTCCTTGGGCTATTGATATTGCTCCTCATATGCCGCAGCATTGAAAAGTAACATTTGAAGGTTGCTTTGGTGGTTGGACTGTGTGAGCTCCCCTCGGGTCTTTGGAGGACCCTTCCCCTTGTTATTGCTTCCTTAGTACTTCTTTTGCTCGCTGTGGTCCCGTAATTGTGCCTAAAACTTTAAATAAATATGAAAAAATCACAAAGAAAGTATGAAAATACCCTTTCCCCACAATTATTTCTTATGGTTACTAAAATGTTAAAATATGAAAATGCGTTAGTAATGAAAATTAAAAAACATAATAAAATTAAAAAACAAAGAATTTAACACAAAGAATTAAATAAATAATAAAATTAAAGTAAAATAAAATAAAATAATCTAAAATCATTGGAAAACTAACTGATAACTTAATTAATCACAAAATTAAAATTAAAAATTGCAATTAACAACTAAAACTAAACTAACTAACAATTACCCAAAATTAATAAAATTAAACATTGAATTCATGTAAAATCAAAATTAAAATGACATTAAATAAGAAAACAAATGAAATTAACTATAAAAACAACCAACTAATTCTAATAACACAAAAAATCATCACAATTTAACAATTAGTAAGCAAAAATGCACAAACTGCAATCCCAATTGAAATTTCATCCAAATCGCATATAATTCATCAAATAAAATCAATAAATCATATAGGTGAGAATGTAACTCAACGATTAAATCACAATCAAGCCCAAAATCAGGAAAATTTACAAAAAATCTCAAAACCCTAACCCTAGCATTTTTAGGGGTGAAAATCCCAAAAATTTACAAAATACCCAATTATTTATGCATAAACAAGAGAAATCAATGAGAATACTTAGATTTCGAAAATTGCAAAGAAAAATGCTACAAATAGGGTTGGATAAAGAGAGGGCAACAATGAAGAAGTAGAGAGAGAAGAGAGAATGAGAAAAAAAAGAGGTGGGGCAATTTAAAGGCTATTACAGACTTTCATAATCCGGTACATGGTCGTGTAGCTGACTGTGTAAGCACAAACTCTTTAAAATCTAAGAGATTGGCTCATAATTTACCGCGAGCATATATGATCTATTACACAAGTGTGTATCAGACCATGTAAGTTTACACGAGCATTTTTAGTGAGCATTTAGTTTTTTTATAAATGTGTACAATGTGAAACAAATTTTAAAATTTTACACTCACGATAAATATGCATAATCTCTTCAAGATGCTTAATGTCTTAACCTAAAACACATCAACTCTCAATAAAATCCTATGCTAACGTTATGATAGAAACAAAAGGAAGTAGAATTTAAAAATAAAACCTAAACTAATTCTTGGGTTGCCTCCTTAGTGGTGCTCGGTTAACGTCTTGAGTTTGATAAATCTTTCATACTCAAGGATGAAGTATTCTACAAAAGTTTCATTGATGAATATTCTACAAAAGTTTAGATATATTTTTTGAAATTGAAGGATAAAGTATTTGAAAATTTAAAGGATTGGAAGATTATGGTTAAAAAAACATAATGGAGAACAAGTTAAGACACTCAAAATATTTAATAAGTTAGTGACTAGTTTATGGAAAGGACGGTATAGTGAACACGATACTATAGGTCAAAATTTATTATTAGTAGAGATGTTACTTTTGATGAATCTATTATGCTTAGCCATAGAGAGGAGCTTGATTATCTTGTAGGTAAAAAGGATAAAGGTGCCAACGAGAAGTTAGATTTTTGAATTACAAGTCAACAGGATCAGAGTTCTAACCAGAAGGTGGAGTTTTAAATTGTAATTTGAAACATTATAGTTAAAAATAAGTCTATACATATACAAAAAGAAAAACCACAAAGTATAAATAGGATTAGATAAAAAAGAAGCATCAGAATGGTTGATTATCATAAATGAGGAGATCAAGTCTTTATACAAAAAACTAGACATGGAAACTTATACCATTATCAAAAGGTGTGAAGACAATATGATGTAAATGGTATTTAAGATGAAAGAAGGCAGTCTTAGAGTTAAGCCAGTTAGGTTCAATGCAA
>JANQAP020032197.1:0-10271 GCA_026874005.2 Erythroxylum coriaceum | reverse complement strand
TTTCTTTCTTTTCTCTCAGAATATTTTTCACAGCATAAGCACTTGAGCACAGAATTTCTCTAAGTATTTTTGTACATTCAAAATCCTTATTGAAGTCTATGACTAAAACTAATATTTATAACCTAAATTTCCAACGGTCTTCTTGAGAAATCTGCTTGTAGAGTCTTCTAAAATCTGTTATTAGTTGAGTCCTGTAACCAACTCCAACTAACTGACGTTCTAGCATATTCTTCAATTACATCGATTTGTTTAGATTCGTATGCTTCGTCTAATGTCTTAGACTTGATCACTTCGTCTTATCTGTCTTATTCAACTTTTACTTAAGTATCGTCTTAATTTGATGATTTATGCCACTTATATTTATCTACACACTTAACAAATTCATCAAAATAGTTCACACACTTCTATTATTATTATTATTTGACTTTCATCAAAATCAATAGAAGAAGTGAAGTCTTCTTGACTTAACACAAGGCTGTCAAGGGTACTCCCCTATGGATTTATTCTTTTCTATAAAGCTCTTACCTGTTATTTATTAATTTCATTTTCCTTTTTTCAAAAAAAAAATTGCTTCATCTAATTAGGAAGGAAAATAACTCTCTTTAAATTTCTAGATTTGACTTGAATAATATACATGTATACTACTAGCAAGTTGACCTAGATTCAAAAATGACTTAGGCCAGGCATAAAATCAACTGATGTCGAGAATAATTTCTTTAACTATATTTTAGATTTTGCATTTCATGTAATGTCAATCTCAAGTTTCGTACATCAAGTTGGACTTAAGTTAGCTGGACTTAAATAAGAGTTAACAACAAACAAACTTACACTAACTTTACCTCCTTTTCGTCCCAAAGACAGTAGATTGAATAACCTTTTTAGAAGTCCATGAAGTTAGTCTGAGTTAATTAAATTTTAAGTCAGTTGGCCTTGACCTAAGTAAAAACCCAAAAATTTTAAGTACAAATAGCATCATTTTGAGCTTTAAATTTTAAATTAAAAAAATTAAACTTGACTCAGACCTGATTGAGCTTCAAATTGCCCAAGATTGATCAGGCTTGTAACTTGTGCTTAATTGGACTTCGAGCTGAGCTCAGGTTCAATCATTAATTTTTAGTCTGGGCTTAGGTATGAGCAAGCTTGAATCTGACCCTGCATAATACTAAACTTATATATAACACATAAATCTTATCATCATAAAAGCTTTCAGTTTTTTCTTAATTTATTTATAAAACTTTAATTGGGAAAGTGAGAATGACTTGAAAATAATAAATATTTTTAGAAATTGAATATTGTAATTATTTATAAATAAATATATTTATAGAATTAAAGTATAACAAGCATAATTGTTGCATATAGTATCTAAAGAAGTTATAAGTTTAATTTAGTTTGACAACTGCATAAACTCGTTTATTTGGAAAGCTTTACATAAATGCTTATGCTAGTGAACAGTATTTTAACCAAGTACCATATATTGTGATAATTATATTTTTCATTTATAAAAACAAAAAAATCTAACAATTAAATTGTGTGAAACATCAAGTATCTTACTATTAAAGATCATATTAAAAATGACTGATTGGAGCATATTATTAAAGATCTTGTATTTGTTAACATTTTCCATACGTGTGTTCATGATTATAGATATATTAGAGTTGCGAAGATTTTGGTTATTTAGTATACAATATCATAAATTGTACCTTTTCATAATTTCAGAAGTTAATTTATAATTTTATAAAGTTGTGTATGCTTATTTTTGTTAGACTTATAATCATGATTACCTTTATATTCAGATAAAATTGTCTCTTTATGCTAGTAGAGATATGAAAATAGATTTTATAATATACAATATTAAAGAAAATATTTACTATTGTAAAAAACAAAAAGTTTTATGTCAATGTTGCTTATTTTATTTTTCACATTTACGAAGATAATGTTTATAGATAGATAAAATTGTGGAAAAAAAGTGTAATAGAAATGAGGACACTATGTAGTTAGTAAATATAGCCCTGGTCAACTTAAAGTTAAACAAGTTTAGCATGAGTTGATCAAGGTTATAAATTGAATTTAGATTTTTATAAAAAAATTGGATTTTGAGTTGACTTCAAGTTTAAGCTTCACAGTTCAAAATTTTCCAAAATCTAAATATTTCATATATCACAAAACAATGTCGTTTTGTTAATGTAACAAAACAATATTACTTTGTGTATTAATGAATAAAAACATAACCTAATCCTAGTAGTTACTTTCCCTCATCTATTGTCATCTTTGTCATCACTCTCATTCTTTGTCTCTCTAGATGCTCATGTATAATTCTAGTAGGATCATTGAAGTAATTATATTTTGGATCATGTTTTCCAAATCTTTCTATACATATATAAATCTCTTCATTGTTTATTTTCATAGATTCTAGATCAAGAGTTTTATGATAATACAATACTTTAACTTAAATGTCAATGCTAGAGACGTTGGTGCCTCATTGCAATTGTGGCTCCTACTAGTGGTACTGCCCTCATCGTTGATGCTTTAGCTATTAAAGACAAGAAGGCGATTTCACTCTTAATTACATTATTTGGACATATAAGGTGAAAATATTTTGTAGCAAGTTGAATCCTTTCATTCACCGAGTGGGAAAATATATACAATGAAATATATAGTAATTACAACTGATTCTTTACGTACAAGATATGATATCTTTTATCTTTTATCTTTATAAAATAATATCTCTTTTAATTTATAAAATAAGTGTTATCTTTTTTATCTAATAATGATATTAGAAATTGTGGATAATAATCAAATTAAGAATTGTTATCTCAATGCTATCTAGATTGTTTCCATCACACCTCTCAAGTTTGGTGTGTGTAAATTCACTACACCTAACTTGCTTATGAGTATTTGAAATATTCTCTTCCAAGTGCTTTTGTGAAACTATATGCTAACTAACCGTTTATCCATATTTTCTTTAGCACAATTTCTTTTAATTGTACTCTCTCTCTTACAAAATAATAATCCATTTCCATATGCTTTGTTCTTTCATGAAACACTAGGTTTGTTACAATTTGAAATGCTGCCTTATTATTGAAAAAAGAGTTATGTTAGTCCTTCTTGAGATGCTTGTAAATCTTTTACTATCTATTTTAGCCAAATTGTTTCACTAATCGTTGTTTCCATTGCTCTATATTTGACTTCAGCTGATGATTTTGCTACCCCAAATTACTTATTTGTTCATTATAAAATCGACAATATGCTTATCGTTATAAAATAACATGTAGTAGATCAATGAGACATAGAACAATCACTACAATATTGTTATAAAAATTAAGGAGCTCCTTGCCTTCGTCACCAATTACGAGTGTAGCTTTGACAGTTTCTCATCTACCATCTGCCATTTATCTAGTGTGTTTTGTCACAATTATTCTTTTAGTATTATTTATTTATGTATTTATTTAGTTTAATATTACTATTATTATTTGTTTATTTTATTTATTTATTTGTTTAAGTTTTCTTTCTATTTGTGGATCATTTAGAAACAACCTCCCTACTAGTTAGGGGTAAGGCTATGTACTACTAGATCTCCCCAGATCTTACGTATTAGGTGGATTTTTTCTTCTATTTTTTTCACCCATGCATAATTTTTATAATATCTTCATGTCATATTTGCATGTGGGTCTATCGGAAACAGTCTCTCTATTAGATAGGGATAAGGTTGCATATTATTAGACCTCCCTAGACCCCGCGTTGATGCTGGATTTCAACTGGGTGTTGACAATGCTAATGATGATATTCTTATAATTTTTTACTCTAACATTGGTAACTTGGAGTTGTGTGATTTTTCTCATAGCAATTGGGAAGGTTTTACAAATAATTGCAAAAGCATTAAGGCCTATTTGTTCATTCTTGGATCAAATGTCATATTTTGGTGTTCAAAAAAGCTAGCCACCATTGATCTACCATCTTTTAAGTCTAAGCATATGGCTGTTACTTCGACAATCTGTCAAGTAGTTTGGTCAAGAAGAATTTTAGAAGACAAGAGAGATGAGTTAAAAGAGGTGATAATAATCTCCTGTGACAATCAATACTCCATCACATTGATAAAGGATCTAGTAATCAAATATATTGACATTTACCATCATTTTATTTAGGAAGTAATTACTAAAAGTAGTTATTGTTAATTAATAAGATAATTATCATTGAGTGTAAGTCTTTCTAATATTTATCACTCATACATGATAAGATTATATGATTACAAGTCTACAATTATCATACTTGTCTAACAACCAATAAGAATAATATACATCTAAACTATATTACCACTTATCTATTAAGAATATGTGACATCTTGACTAATGAATTGATATTTGAGTAAATATAATATTTTATACTTTTAGTCATTTATTACATCAATAATTTTTTCAATTTTATTATATAAATCCTTTATAATCATGATATTCTTTACATACATGGTGGACCCTTTTAAATATATCATAATGTGAAGTCATACTTATAATGATTTTCTTCATTTTTCAATCATTTAAATCAAATTAACTTATTTTTCTATAATGTATCATTATATCAACTCATTATTTTCTAGTAATATTCTAAGATGCACTATTAACTTAATTCTTTAAAATGTAAAGAAGGTATTTAATTTGAGGTTCATATAGCTTCAAGGATTCCCATAAAATATAAGATGAGAATATGAATTATATTTTTCTTATGATATTATTCATATATTACAGTATTAGCTCTCTTAAAAATCAAAACGTACGTCTTATTTAAAATATTATACAAATAACAGTTTAGGCATACCTCATACATAACTTGAGTTCATTTGTTTACTCAATTCAATCCACATTTTTAGAACTCATATCTGGTATGTTAAAACAAATCGAGTGAACACATCATTTCTTTAGGTTATTCCATTATTAATAATCTCTTCTACCCTTTTAGTATACTTCACATTGATATTAGTATTTTAAGTCTTAAACTCTCATTTATCTCGTAGATAAACTATTTAAAACTTGTCACATCTTTTTTCCTATAAAGTAATAGAGGTGATATATGTATGGGAAGATATCTTATATTTGTCCAATATACTTCTTCTATCTAGAACATAATGTTCAATATCCATTTCGTCATTCATTTTATAACTGAAAACTTAGTTGAAGTCAAGCATTTTTCATATTTTTAGAACTAAATTTGTTTAAATTTTATTCTAAAAAAGATATTCAAAAATTAATTGAACATATGTTACATTAAATAGGAAATGATGAACAAACTGCCATTATTAATAATAAGTATCATAAGTGTTCACAAGGAGTGAATGAAAAAAAAGATGATTTAAATCCTAATTAATCTTAAAGACATAACATGCATAACTATATATCTTTAGGAATCGGCCTGGTCATAGGACTTATAATCAAATTTCTCTAACAATTATATTTGATATCTATGTGTTTAGTTTTGCATTGATACTTAAGATCCCTAGTACTACCTTTTAATGCACTTATTCATATACAATATAGTGTACATGGTGTTATTGATTTCAATGGAATAAGGTACCTTTTTATCTCTTCCTTTTCTTATGACATATGAGGATATTTTGTATTACTTACACATTCAACTTTAGTAATGAATGTAATAAAATGATTTATAATCCTATAAATTAAATTGTTCAGGTAGTTGCTTGATATATATGTAGCTTATAAAAGTGACAATGATTTTTTTGAACCATCTTTAAGGATCTTAACCTCAATGATATACACAATCTCACCCATGTTCTTCATCCTGAACGTGGATGATAACTAATTTATTTATTTACTTGAAAAATTGATTGTTGTCCCTAACTATCAAAATATCATACATATATAACAATAACTTTATACGTTTATTGTTGGATCTTCTAATATATACTTATTAGTCTTTATCAATCATACTAAAATCATATGATATGGTATGAAACTTAATATACAACAACCTTCAAGACATCTTAAAACTATAAATTAACTTTAACAATCTTTTGTTAATCTTCCTAAAAGACGCAAAGCTATTAAGAACAAATAAGCTCTCAAATACTAAAAGAAATGCTAACGTCAGTTTTAAAGATACAATGCTTATCTAGCGATAAATGGATACAACGGGAAGGACTAACTATGAGATGACATTATCGTGTGTTATCATGTTTATTATAGTTCAAATAATTATAGCTTTGGTAGCATAAATGGATCTTAATTTACATCAAATGGATATATAAACTACATTCTTAAATAGAGAACTAGATGACAAATTTATATGGAACAACTAATAGTTTTCGTTTAAAATAGATAAGAGCATAAATTGTTTCAGATCAAGCTTGTTAAAATTAATCATTCTTTTATTATTATAACTTATTAGTTCTTGGCAAGATAGGATAGAGGCTTTTCATACTTTTTAGCTCTTTATTTCCCTATGGAACGATAATAAAGATTGTCCTTTTGATGTTAAAACATCGTTTTGGAATTAATCTATGTTTTAAACATCATCTTTATAATTAATCCATACATACTGTGGGCACAATGGAAATTTTTAAAGAACCATTCTCTTTACTTTCGAATTACTCCCACTTGAATTAGATAATGGTACAGAACTTTCACTGGGCTACAATTAACATTGATCATAAACTAATTTATTGTCTGTTAAATTTCTCCCACTTAGATGCATTCTATCCAATTGATCTTAACTTACTAGATCAGTATGATTCAATATCTCATATAGAGATAACTATTATCCTATATTTTTTTGCTTTGGAAAATTATTCTCTAATAATTTGATATCTTGTGACTTAAATTTAGTTACTCGTTTATTACGTTTTCTCCTTTAAATATATTACCTTTAGAATGTTCGAAGTATCTTTTAAAGATACTCTTCTTCCCTCTAGGACCTAATTTCTCATACTTATATATATGAAATTGTGATTATAGATACTACATCTCTAATATTTTGGATGTTATAAATCATGTCTCTTATATGTCCATAACTCACATAGTGTTTTAGTAACTAAATTGATAAGACATCTAATTAAGTACATATTTATTCATCAATAACACATCACCAAATAGGTGATAAGCAAATATGTCTTTGTCATTATAAATCTAACTTTTTAAAATGAGTTTTATTTCTCTTTGTAACACCATTTTATTGATGGTATTTCCATCATACATCCTCTTAAATTGATCAAATAGGCACTCTTATCCCCAGTAAATTCTTAAAGCCTTTATCTTCTTATCTAACTAATTATCAACTAAATAAATATACTTAAAACAACATAATGCTTTGAATTTATGAGAAACCAAATAGATATAACAATACTAAGTATAGTTATTAATAAAAGTGATTAAATAATTACCTCTATAACTCATTTTCACATTCATTTGATCATAAATATCTTATAAATTAATTGCAATGGCATAACAACTCTTTGTCCCATACCATATAGTTTTTGTACCATCTAAAAGATATTTTTTGACAAGTTAATTAATTTGATCTTATCCAAAACGATCAAATTTAGCATGCCATAAATTAGCATTGATTTTTTAAGTATTTGATGAAGTAATTAAATAAAAACTGATTTTATTTATTTAATAACCAACATCTAATACTATAAAATCTTTCGGTATAAAATCATGACTATAATAATCTGTTTTAAGAAAAATATCAGCTCTACCACTATGGTAATTCATATTGAATTAAAGGCTAACTAAAATTATGATAGAAACAAAATTCTATTAAGTCTTACGAGAAAAAGGTATACCATTCATAACATGTTCGTTAGGTTCTGCATTGCTTATTAATGCCTGGCTAACCTCTATATACCGATTTTTATGAAGCTGGTTCTGCATCATTTACCCATAACGATGCTAGCACTATATATAAATCAGTGGTTATAGAGTTGGTTTTGAATCATTTACTTGTAACAATGATAGCACAATATATACTCCATACGCATAGAGGGCGACTCACAGGACATACTGACAGACATAACACTCCCATTTTAGTGACAGACACCTCCCAAACATTGCCATGCACATTAGGACGTACTTTAATCGATATAATCGTATGTACAAAGACCAAACAACGTACTATAGGCTAAATCATAAATACATGAGTGCACCTCATTTCAATACCAATTCAATTCATGTTCAAAATCCATTTCCATGCTAATTTAAAGCATATGAAATTTTCAATTTAATGCCAACTTAAATCATGTGTAGATCTCATTAGCCTCTAAGTGCATCCAAATCTCAATTCAATGTTAAATCAAAGCATATGTAAACCTCATGAAGATTGACTTTTAAATTCAAGTAGTAGCACTAATGAAATTATTCATAAACATACTTTTCATATTAAGGTAAAAACTATCTTTATAAATCCAATTTAAAGATACACTCATAGTTTTTCATTTATCATTAACCACCCTCACATGCTCAGTGCCTTTCCCTTACTAGTCCTGAATCTATGATGACTAGAAAACTTTATTATCTTACTCAACTATGAGGGAGATCTCTAAAGGGTTCCTAAAACCTGCCAAGTACATCCATAACTTACCACCTTGTTCTACAAATTTTATGACAAAGGACTTAGCCAAAATCTTAGCATTTAGTATGAATAAAATTTTGTTTTCTTTTCATTCAACCATTGAACATCTATTGAACAATGTCCATAATTTATACATGTCTTTTTTTCATTTAAATAATGTACATAGTGTATACATGCTGTCTTCTTTGCATTGAACTATTAAACTATGTCTAACATACATAGGATATGGATATACATGCTGTACATGTAACTAGGCTGATTTCTTTCCATTTACCATGTTGTTTTTTCTCTTCATTTAACCATGCAATCAGCTTAAACATTCACGTGATTAGCAAGAGAATTCATGTAACTAGCTTAAACATTCATGTGACTAGCTAAATAGGAAGGACAACAGTGGTTTAGCATACTAAAATCAAGGGGTAGCATGTTGTCCATCTTTTCTCTTCATATAGCTGGCGTTGATGAAGATGTTGTCCACGGTTGGAAGCTTAAGCATCATGCAGAAATTATTTCCCAGAGACAAAAACTTGGAAGATCTATGCATGAAGGGAGCAGTTGCAATTATCCATCATCAATTCTGGTCCAAAGGAGTAGTAAAATGTCATTGGAATGAAGGTGGAGCAGCTCCTTCATCATCCTTGTATAAGTTACACGTTGTAGAAAGCTGTCCAACACATTACATTATTTGTTTCCAACAACTGTCCACTATGTTAGCTCTTACCATCTTTGTTTAATTGACCCATTAATATCTTACATCATCCATGACAGTTCTTATCTCCTATATATAACAAGTTGTTTTGATTTTGTCTTACCAAAATGACACATGTCCACATCATGTATTGGTCTCACATGTAATGAATTTTATGTCCCCACATCTACTCCTTTATGAATGTGGCAGTATGAGATTTTCATACATTCTTGTGTCAAAATAATGAGAACCTCTTTATGTACGTGACAACTACCACTTAAGGCTCATTCACATGTACATGTATTATTTCTTGTCCAAAATAATTAAGTGGTTAAAGAAAAAAATTGTCCAATTTTGGTAGGAGTTTTATTTCCACTTATTAACACTAAACATATCATCATCTAAGTTGGATCGATTTACTTTAAGTGTCCTTAACTATGGCTGATTCTCTTATGCTTGGTTTACTTGGTTTATGTCCTTATGTTTCAACCCAAACATGCTTTCAATTTACTCCATGATAATTTAAATTAAGGTTAGCCTTTTTCTATCATAAATTCATCCAATCGAATTTATTTTTGGTCCATTTCCATACCAGTCAACTCCAATATTTTTTGACTATCATTTGAATTTAATACTTGTCTCAAGTATTTTCAAATCATTCAGGGTCAGGTCTCCAATTCACCTTTTAGCGAAAATAAAATTTACATTCACCTGGAAACATCATTCACACAAAACGAAATTTTATAAACATGTGAAAGGAAAAGTTTGGGTTTTTACACGTAGCATAAGCTCAATTAGACTTTGAGTGAGCTCAGGTTATGAAGGGAGTAACTGCAATTATCCATCATCAATTATGGTCCAAAGGAGTAGTAAAATGTTGGTGGAATGAAGGTGGAGTAGCTCCTTCATCATCCTTGTATAAGTTACACGTTGTAGAAAGCTATCCAACACATTCATGATTTGTTTCCAGCAACTGCCCATTATGTTAGCTCTTACCATCTTTGTTTAA
>JANQAP020032028.1:0-10282 GCA_026874005.2 Erythroxylum coriaceum | reverse complement strand
AACAGTTACTTTCATTTTAGAAACTTTACACACACTCTCTGTAAGATCGATCTAGACTTACCACTACTATAGTAGTAGGTCTAGTTATTTTATTTTGACTAGCGTTATGACACACTATCAGATTACTACTAATATTGAAGTAGGAAGTTAATTTTAGGATAACTTAACTCTAGTTGTATGCTAATTTGAATCAATATGATATGGTGATTTATAGTATAAATGCACAAATCAAGATTAATGAAGGATGGATGTTGTAAAATTTATAATTTGATTATGGTTTGTTCAAGAAAAATTAAAACCTTAAGTGTGGGGATGTTTGATAGATGCATATTTGACCATATTTATATACCCATATTTAATGCATTTTTCTTGATATATATACTTTTATTGTATACTGGGTACTTAATTTGGTTTAATTACATTTATAGGTTATAATTGTCATCATGTATCAATAGGAAAAGAATTCAGATGAAAATGTAGCTTAAAACAAAGAGTTGAAGCAATTAAGGGATATATGACTGCGTCTATGACTGTATAAGTCTCTCAACTTGTGAATATTTACAAATTTTGGAGATTTAGAGTATACACGATCTTGTACATGCCAGTGTATTTCTCAGGAACCCTAAATATTACTATAAAAAGATGTAAGCAAAGGCAAAAAAGGAGAGTAGACTTATAAAGGTGATTTTAAATGTGGAGAACATTCAGAATGGGAGATATTGATCTAAAGACATGGAAAGCACGAAGAAATCATTGACATATCCAATAGATTACAACATTAAAGCTTTACCTTGGAATAATATTCAATAGAAAAGAAGGGAGATTTAGAATTATGAACTCTTTATTTTTTATTCGTTTTTCTTCCCGTTTTTGTTTGATTTCATTTGCTATCATATGTAACTGAACATCTTTAGTGTCTAGGTATGATGAACCCTAGTTTATGCTACAATATGTTTTAGTTTTTTTATTTATTACAGTTATTTTGATTGATCTATTTTGATTCAATTATGTGTTTAATGTATGTTCTAATAGATCCGGAATAATAGTACATAATTTGATTTCATAAAATAAAGATTGGGAAATCATGTGTATGAATAGATCCACTGTAATTTAAAGGAGTTGATTGCAAATCTAAAGATAGAGTGATATAAATCCTTTGGATTAGGATAAGATTGACATAAATCCTCTGGATTAGGGCTGATTGCAGGTTCCTATGTGACAATTTTAATATTTTTAACCTCGATATTACCACAAGCGCACAGGTCGTTTGTGTAGTGCCTAAGGTGTCGATCCCACGAGGAGGAATAATCTAATCCTAAAATCTAAAGCTGAACTCAATTCACAATAATTCAAAATAAACAAAACTAACTAAGAAAAATAATTCAATCACGCAACTAATTCAATAATCAAATTTATAATTATAAATAAGATAATAATTACACACCCAATCACAAAACAACCTAAAAACTAATAATTGAAAGAAAGGGGATTTTTATTCGACTTTAATGAAAACCTAATTGATTGTGAGTTTATCAAATTACCGATTCTAGACGATCCTAAGGTTGATTACTTTCTCTCGAGTTATAATCATTAACTCTAATTATTAACCCTAGTCATATTATGAGAAGTTGCAATCTCTTGATTCACAATTTATCCTAAAACCTAAATTAGATCTTAAATTGTCCAATAAACTGCCGAAACTTATGTAAGATCTCTCGTTACACAAATTTATCGATTTGATTCAATTCTTGATCTATTAAACTAACTAACTCTCGTTAGCACAATTTAATGATTCTTACTCAATTCACCCTCTCAGTTTGTTACCGAATTATAAAGTGCAGAATTTGAATCACAAATAATTCACTAAAAATGTAATAAATCAATTTTCATTAATATTAAATACAAAATTCTCGAAGGAGAGTTTAGTCAAGTATTCAACATTCAACAAATCTATCATCTGTGGCTATCTTAAATTCTATACAATCATAAAAAATGAAATAAAACCAGAAATAGATTCGGAACTGAATGACGAAGGCAGCAACTGCGGGAAACCTCCTATTCTAGGAAGTATTTCATATAGGCTTCATCTTCGTGTCTCTCTTCCTTCGTTTCCTTTCTCAATCTCTTGGTAAAGATCACAATCGTACCTCTCTATCATGATCATGGCCTAAATGCCATGATCGTGGCCTGTGGCAGAGTCTTTCTATCATGATCATATCCCTTAGGCCACGATCGTGGGCTGGCTTGTATGTCTCTGTCACGATCATGGCCTATTGTGCCACGATCTTAGGCCGTGATTTGGGCCCGAAAGTCTCCAAAACTTCTCCCATCCTTTGTTATTGACCCTGAAATACTAACAAACACATCAAGGTACCTAAAAAATATAATATTTAAGTTCATAAACTTATACTAACCCATAAAAACACTTAAACACAGAAACTAACATAATTATAACCTAAACACATACTAAACACTCAAATTAACACTTAATACATAACAAATTAACTAAAACATGATGCTAATCACACCTATTAAGGGCAAAACCTAATAGCAGAATTCAAAAATCAGTAAAGCAATCTTAGAAACTTTAACCTGAGTAATTCAATTAATAAACCTAAGATTAGTTGTTATTAGTCTCGAAAGAGTTATTAGCATAAAATAGAAATTTTTACAGTCCAACAGTCAATAAAATAATTCCATAATAAAAGGTTAATTATCTAGTGATTTTAGAGGGATTCATTACTTAGGTACTAATTCTTGATATTGATTGCTTTCTAATGGATTTTTTTGTTCTTTGCTCATTATTGTTTCTTACTTTATTTTATATATTTAAGTACTATTTTTAATTAAAAATCAACACTCAATTTATAGACTAGATAATAGGATAACTGTAATTACTAGTAGTCATTATCTTAATGAGATTCAACCTATACTTACTTGTGTTAGCTATAGCTATGTTATGCACTTACAGTAAAATTATTAGTAGCATAAAAAATACAATCATCCCTTACGAAAAGTCATAAAGTAAAAGAGTAAGCTAGGTTTATGTTTGTATCCCAAACTAGTCTATACCATAACTTGGTTATCTGATTGAAAGCCTCGAGTAACTACCTCCTACGTGAGTGCAATATAAAGTACATTAGTTTATCATATGTCTACTGAATGATGTTTGAAGATGAAGTGTCCAAAGGATAGCTAGGCATGCTATTGAAAATGTCATTAGTACCCCTTCTAGAGTGGAATGGTTAGACTCAAACATTGCTCTTGATCAATTCATGGACTTGAGCCTTTTGAGGGATAATTATTATCAAAGAATTTTAGCTACTTAATTTTATAAAGGTCCTCATTCATGCCATTTGTTAAACCATAATAGAGTATCAAGTCCATTGTCAATCTTATGTTTAATTAAGGGTTATATCTAGTCCTCTATATGTAGGATTTTGTAGTATATGACATCTTGGTATGGATTAGGATACAACAAATAGTCTTCTCCTTTAAGTGGTATAAGTGTGTCATTTGACCCACAAATCCTCCTTGTCATAACATAACTTTCTTAGCCTCTTATCTAATGGAGCCTTACTTATGATTTTAATAGATGGGATACCCAGTCCCCCAAATTGTTTAGGATGGTAGAATGAGAGCTATTTAAATTTTGGCAATTTCTTGTATTTATTAATGCCATACTATAGAAAGTCCATTAAATTTTTGTCAATATCTTTCATTACCCTTTAGGAAGAGCCAAATGTAAACACTAATAAGTGGCCAAGTTACTTAAAACATAAATCACTAGTTGTAATCCTAAGATGATAGCTTTTTTTTAGTGATAGGAACACCTAAATGCTTAAAGGGAATAACGTTTATAGTCATACCTATTATGCTAGCTAAATTATGTATTTAAGGATTGCACCAAATTAAATAAATAAGGAGCTCTTGCTTAGGTTATAGCTCCCCAATAGTTATTTAAATGATTCCATGATGGAAATATAAAGTTTAATGGAATTTGAGAAAGCATCATATAGTAGGAGCATGACATTTGCAAATGATATTTGAAAAATGTTTTGTTTAGAGCATATGTGATAAAATATAAGGCCTAGTTTCCTTAAGATTCATACTCTTGTCACTCTAATGTAAACTTCCATACTAATGGCAAACAAAAGGGGAGATAAGGGATCACCCCGTCTTAGGCTCAAATAGCTTTAGATAGCATTGTAAACTCATCATTAATGATGATTGAATAAGAAAATGTGGTGATCTATGCCTGTATCTATAGAACTAAAAAGACTAGAAAAGCCCATAATATATAATAAGTCAAGGGTGAAGCACCAGTTGATGGAATTAAAGGCTTTGGAAAAATGTATCTTAAATACATAGCTTTTGATATATTTATTACTACTATAGCTCCTAAAATGTTAATGTGATAGTAATACATTGTCTCTAATTGATCTTCCATGAATGGAAGCACTCTAAGTAAGGCTGAATATTTCCTTTAGATATTTCTTCATCCTTTTTACTATCACCTTTGAAATGAAATTATGTATTGCAATAAGCTACAGGAAAAAGTCAATTAGAGATTTTATTTTTGAGTTTCTAGGAATCAGGCATATATAGGTTTTGTTTAGCTTAATTAATAATCTACTACTTTGAAAATTTCATGGACAACTTTGATTATCAGCCCCTATCATATCCCATGCTTACTGAAGAAATCTAGCATTAAAACCATCAAGCCCAAGGGATTTATCAAGGTGAAATGAGAATAACATGCTTCTAACTTCCTAAGTTATGACCTCCTTTATTAAGTCAAAGTGAACATGAGCTAGTGAGGACCCCTCAAGGTTGTCTCTTAATTCTTTAGTCAGAGAAGAGGTTGAGATATAAGTAACTAATAAGTTTTTAAAATGATCATAAGCTATCACTTTGTATTCTTTCTAATTTTGAGCAGTTCTTACTTCACTATCTTAAAGAGAAATAATTTTGTTTTTATTCCTTTTAGAGTGTATCGAGATATAATAGTATTTGGTGTTTCGATCACCTTCCTTTAGCTATAACATCCTAAACTTCTACCTCAAACAAGAGTCTATAGAACATGATGATTTTGTGTACTCCTATAATAGCCTTGATTCCTATTATTTGAGGATTTTGTCAACTAGGTTACGAGCTAGTTTCTCCTGGATATTGATATGGAAGTATAAATACTTCCTTTTAATTAACTACATTAGATCAATATGAACCCTTTAGAGCTTTATCAATTCATCTTTGATTGCTTTTAAGCGTTGTTACATTTGTAAGCCTACAAGCCTATTTTTATAGAACCAAGGCCTCTTAGATAAACATAGTTTCTTAGGAGTGAATTTAAAAACCTAGAAAGGAGTTTTTCTTTCATTTGTAATATTTTTAACCAAATAAGCATAAAAGACTAATATAAGGAGAGAAAGCTTTAAAAACAAAGCTTTGAGGAAATTGAGACAGTTAAGGAGAATTCATCAACCAATGATTAAATTTCTTTTGTAAGAACCATTCACCATATTGTTTATTACGCCAAGTGTAGAGATTACTTCTATAATGAAAATTAGTTAGTCCTAAATATTTAATAAGTTCTTACAGTTCCTCACATTTTAACATAGATCATTTACTATTCTTACAGCTTCTTCAAGAAACAAAATATAATTAGAAGCATCTGTAAGAGTCCATGGAGGAAATAGTTTCCCCTAGTTGCCTCAAGTTTGTCCTTACATTGTGCCTTTGAAATTCCTAGTTGGTAGCATAAATAGTGGTAATGGGTATAGTAGATTGATTAGGAATTCTAGTAAGCTCACAATGAAGAAGTTATTTAGTATAGAACAAAGCGAAACATTAGGGGGTCAAAAGTGATAATGATTCTATCATTGGTATAAGCCTCATGGTTGCTATGCATGGTCTAACATTTGTTAAGAAACCAAAGGAATTTCTAAAGATGATCCTTTTTTATTTTGACCTCTGCCAAACCAATAGAATGAGGCTTTTTAAAGCATAAAATGTCCTTGATAGTTAACTGTTTACATTCCATACTAATATGTTCATTAAAGATAGCTTTTATCTAGCTTTTTCTTATTGGACTTCCTACCAAATCTTGTTTTACTTAGTGCAGGATCAGATGGAATTCGGGAAACTTCTTCTTTATTCATGCCATCTACGAAGACTTATTGGTAGTTACCAAACCTTTCTATACTTGTAAGGTATCTATAATGGTTGAGTTTTTTAAATGCTTGCCATGTTCAGTATCTTCATCCACATAAATTCTTTTCATTTTTCCATAACTTTGAAAGACTCAAATTCTCAACATCATTTTATAAGGTATCTAACTTTTGTTGGATTGGATCACTTTCCTTATAGATATTCTCATCCTACATTATAGCTTCCATTTGTAAAGAACTCTTAAGAAGGAACCTCTTTCCTAACTCCAAAAGCATTTTTGATTCTAGGGATCCATCATATTTTTTTCTCTTTACTCATTGGTTTCCAAATGTATATGAAATTTTTAAAAGAAATGTATTCATCAAAATGCTAACCTAAGACATGTATAAATAAATAGGGTAAACTTAAACAAGTATGGCAATTTTATTTAATTTCATGTTCACCTTAGCCTATCCAAACAATGTAACCAACCAATATAAAAATAAAAGCACTAAATCAACCAATACAGTTAACACTAACCAACTTCAACAATAAACTACAAACATAATTAACAATTCATCCTAATTATTATCTTAGCAACTTAAAATATGAATAGTGGATATTCAATCAATTGAATACACAAAACATAATTCATAACTCTAAACAATCCACAATGCATTGAAATATTTAAATTAAAATTAAAATAGGGTGAATACCCTGATGATGTTCAAAAACTAATAAGGAAAGTGTGATAACAATTGGTAAATTGCATAAAATGTGGGAAAGGAAGGTTTAGAAGAGTGGAAATATCTTTAAAAACCAATGGAAAAGTTGGAAATTTAGAAAAAAAAATGGTGGTTGAGGTGGTGAAAAATGAGAGAATGTGGTCTAGAGATGCCTTTTATAGGGCCAGAATATAGACTATACATGGTACCATATATAGGGCAATTTCTGCCCTACACATAGTAGGCATGTATGTAACATAAGGGCATATAATAGAAATAAGGACAATGTGGGAATTACGAGGAGGGATGATGACAAAATATGGGTCAGACACAGTTATGGACATAAGAATATTTTGTTTAAATTAAAAGCTAGAAAAGAATTAGAAGGATCAGGTTTAAACACTAAGGGCACATAAGAGATATATAGGGAGGTGTTATTTCTTTTTAAAAACTAAACATGGTCTAAGCACAATGTCATAATATGCCCATTTTATGTAAAGAAGATGATAAGTGTAAATTTAATCGTGTTTTATGGCACAGTTTGATATGTGTTTAGCCATTAATTCGATCATTTAGTATATGTTTATGTTAGAATTGTGTTAGTTTATTAATTATTTGTTTTTAAGTGTTTTAAAGGTTAGTACAAGCTTTTGAGCTTAAATATTACATTTTTGAAGTACCTCAACGTGTTTACTAGTGTTTTAGGGTCAATATCTAAGAACAGAGGAGTTTTGGAAGACATTTGGGCTGAAATAATGGCCCACGATTATGGCTCCAGGAATGGCCCACGATTATAGCTCTAGGAATGGCCCACGATCGTTGCCTATATGCCATGATCGTGACAAAAGGCTCAGATGTATAGGCCATAATCATGGCCTGCATTAGGCTGACGCGTAGATATTTATGAACTTTATGTTTTGAGGGACTTTGTGGACCTTTCGAACCCTAAAAAACCCTAGGATCACCCAAAACATAAAAGAGTATAAAAAGAACATCAATAGGTAAATAAAAGTGAGCTTTACATTCAATCACTCTTGGAAAACCTAAAGAGAAAGAAAAAGAAGTGTGAGAGAGAAGAAGAGGAAAAAGGAGGAAGAAGAAGTGGATCCCAATGCCACCGCTCCCTAGATCTGGTAGTATCTTGATGTTACTGCCTTCCCCATTTTTCCAACCTAAGTTCCATTTTCTCTTATCCTTTTTCATTTAAATGTATAAAGTTGAGATGGATTATATGGAAATGGATTTTAGGTTGTTGATAATGTCTAAACTCTCCTTTGGGATTTTACTTTGAGTTAATATTGATTTAGTTATTTTTATGTTTATTTGGTTTGGGTGTTGTGATTGATTAATGTATTTGCATGTTTCAATAACAAACCGAGAGGGTGAGTTGAATAAAAATGATTAGATCAGATTAATAAGAGTTAGGCAATCTAATTGACCACTTAATCAATCTGGTCATTAATTTAGAGAGATCCCACGTGAGACTCAATTGTTTATTAAAGAGCTTTAGAACTAATTAGAATTGTGGGTAATTTGTGAATTGAGAGATTGTAAGTTCCAAAATTTGATAAGGGTTTAATGTTTATAACTTAAGAAAGAGTAATCAACCCTACAACCATCTAGAACTGACACCTCGTAAACACATAAATGGCTAGATTAGCATTAATGATACATAAAATTCCCTCTTTCTTAACTTGATTAACTCTATTGATGAATTTCCATTATGACCTATGTGATTGCTCAGTTTAATTATGTTTTGTTGAAATTTCTGCTTTACAATTCTTGAATCAATTTCTTGTATTTACTATCCATGTTCACTTGTGTTATTTTTATTTCTTTTTATTCTTTTCTTTAATCCTTAGATGACTTAGGATTAGGTTAGTACCCTCCTCATGGGATCGACCCTTCAATATTACAAAGTACAGCTCGTGCACTTGCGGATTATTGAGGGTTTTATAAATTGTAAAACTTGTTCAAAAGAAGACATTAAAAAATTTTACCTGTAATATACAAGGGTGTATCCTTGTGTGTGTTTTACTTACCTAAATCATGTTTATGAACACAGGGAGGAAATGGTGTCATATTACTCCTTTGTTCATAACTTACACATTATTCTTCTTTACATGAAAAAAATGCAAGTCCATATAAGGTATAACATACAAGGGTGTTGGTACAACATGAGCACTACACAATGCCATATCTCAAAGTAGTGCAATCTATTTCTTTTTAGTGACTTTTATAAGTAAACAAATGTCTGAAACAAAGAGAAACTTGGTAGGTGTTGAGGTTTAATTTAAACTTATCTATACTACAAGTATATTACCGTATCTTATAAAAAGTATCATTCCCATAATGATTGCATTATTCACCTAGAAATTCTTGTAACATTTTGTTTAAGGTTAATAATAAGATAGAATAATTAGAAAATAAACTAAATTAATAATTAAATAACTAAACGTGCAACAATAAATTTGTTGATTAATCAATTATGAAAACTAAGGAATTACTTCCATCGTTGTTTATTTCACTTCACCTTCTTGATTTAATATCGAATAATAATGATTACTTGTGAGTGAGATATAACCAAATATTCCTAATTAAAATAGATAAGAATTGAATTGTGACCTCTCGATTTATCAAAACTCTTCCTAGCTATCTAATTAGATTTGAAGCTATCCTAAGGATAACTATTAAAAAAGTTAGCAATTCTCTTCAATTATCTATTAATCTGATGTTTATAGGTCTATTATGGTACCATCTCTCATCGTACAACACATCAAAGATAATTCAATCTAACCTCTCGATTCAGATTAAATATAAAACAATAAAAATTACGAAGTATATCTCTATTAAATCAATGTATAAATAAATAAACTTAAATAAGCATTGGTAAATTTACGTAATTTTATGTTCACCTTAGCCTATCCTAAGAATGTAACTAACCAACATAAAAAATAAAAAGCACTAAATCAGCCTAAACTACAACCTAAACTAATATATTTCAGACCAACTAACTTCAACCTAAACTACACATATAATTCACAATTCACACTACTTATTCTATTAGTATCTTAAAATATGCTTAGTGGATATGCAGTCAATTGAATACAAAAAACATAATTCATAGCTCTAAACAATCGACAATGCATTGAAATATTTAAATTAAAATTTAAATAGGGTGAATACATAAATGATGCTAAAAGAATATATAAGCAAAGTGTGATAACGATTGTCAAATTGCATAAAATACAGTAAAGGAAGGTTTAGGAGAGTGGAATATCTCTAAACACCTATGGGAAAGTTAGAAATTTATAGGGAAAAAAATTTGGTGGTTGAGGTGGTGAAAAATGAGAAAACATGATCTAAAGATGCCTTTTATAGGCTAGAACATAGCCTATACATGGTAC
>JANQAP020031981.1:0-10282 GCA_026874005.2 Erythroxylum coriaceum | reverse complement strand
AGCTTAGCTCTCAACTCTCTTCTTTTCCACTCTCATCCGAAGCCTCTCTTCTCTTCTTCTATTTTTGCCTTCATTCACGCTACCCTCTGCCAAGAAGACAAGTCCACCATGCCTTTTCCAAAAGTCCACTTTATCCTTGGCAATTAAGCTATATACCGAAAATACCCTCAATTGCCTCTCATGCATTTATTCCATAAACTACTTTGCATAAGTTAATGCAGAAAATTTTTCATCGGGCCGACAATATGCCCTAGAAGTATTATAGCATGCCTAGGGTGTATTAAGAAGTGAACATAACGAATTAAGTGCATCTAAGTGTAGTAAGAGATATAATGGTAATTAATATAAAAGACATAGGTAAATAGATAATTTGTTCGCTTCAGTATGGACATACAAACTTAGGCATGTGGAAACTTTTTATATGTTTGCTTGGATTTATGAATGTGATGTTAGGGGAATTGATAAAAGAAGTATTCCATAAGCAAATGGGATGTTTTTGGTTAAATTGGATGTATTTTTGTGTTGCTCTTGCATGATAAGACCGAAGTTAGTTGATTTGGGATGTGTACCTTGCTGAATGGATAGATTCCACTTAATAGACCTGTAATTTGACAATATCGAAGTTAGTTGATTTGGGATGTGTACCTTGCTGAATGGATAGATTCGACTTAATAGACCTGTAATTTGACAATATCTTGTCTTGTAGACCTCCAAATTGGATAATTCCAATTGGAGATCAAATTAGAGACATAGATATAAAACTTTCATGAGGAACTGAAATTTGATTTTGCCTCTAATAGTTTTTAATTATTGTTTAAATTTGAGTTTTGGATGTTGCCCTTGGTTTCGAACAACATGTAGTTTTTTGGGTATAACTTCTGATATAATTAACCAAATTGCATGAAATTTATGCCATTAGAAAACTCAGGCACAGAGGAATAAAATTAATTGATAAGATCATAGGCCAATATGGGAATTAAAAGAAGAAGAAGGACCAATATGCAATTTTCCTAAAGTCAACTTATGGACTAATAAAATTAAAGCATATGTGTCTAACAAAATTGTAACATATGGTCTAATAGAATTGTAACACATGGTCTAATGGGATTATAACATATAGTCCAACAAGATTGTAACATATGGTCCAATGGGATTAAAACATGTATCTAAGACTAGAAAATTCATGAAAAGGCATATAAAGACGGAAGATGGATGGAACTTTGATGGCTTAACTTCAGATTTTGTCCTCTCTATTTCACCTTCTTCATCCCATCATTTTTCACTTGGTGATTCAAGCAAAGCCAAACAGGAAGGAAAGGAAAGGCATTAGAAGAAATACTTGGCCAATTTTAAGGTTTGGGACTACGCTTAGTTTAATTCCTCTTCTTGTGTATGTTTGAATTATTATAAAGATTTATTTGGATATGGAATGGTTGCTGGGATGATTGTTGGTGTCATTTTTGTGTTACTTTATATGAACTTGGTTGTATATGACAAGAGAGTACCGTGTAATGGAATACTGTTTAGGGTTATTTGTGTCAGTCACATTGTTTGAGTCATAACTCAACCTACAAAACTCCAAATTGTGTGATTTTAGTTGCATATAAAACCTAAGACATAGAGCTAAACATCTCTATAAGGGATTATGACTTATTTCTGGCTTTATGATACTACCCCTATTTTGGAGCAGCTTGTGATATGTGGTCTATATCTCATGAGTCAAGAGTCCAAATGACCTTATTGTTAGTGATATAGAAGCGAGAGACACAGATGGACAAATGTCTAGAATACCTAGAAACCCAATTCTGATGTTTTCTATAATATTAAGGAGCAAGTAGTGGTATGAATAGAGAAAGTGTCTACCACAACCATGACATTGTTTTTGTTTTCGATTTTTACTGCATCTTATCCGAACCTTTATGAATGTGTATTGGGATTACCATATGTGAATTGGGAGAATGAACATTGGAATATAAGATTGAGCATAATGCATTCCAAATAAAATTTACATGTACATAAATGATTTGTATGTATAGCCATTACTCATATGTGTATAGTATGATTATACAAGTGTGATTTTGACACCCTTCTAATAATGGTAAGCCATGACTTACATGTATGGACGCAAATATATATTTTATGACTTGAAATACATATCATATGATTAGTTAATATATGAATTGTGAAATTTACAAATACTTAAAGGAAATGTTATAGTGCCTACTCTGGTGTCTTGGTTATGGATAGATAGGCATATCTATAGGGTTACAGTGCAACTGCTATAGTTTGACACTATCAATGTCTAAAATTCAATTCCTTCGAGTATTCACAATTTGATACCTTTGGGTATCTACAGTTCGATACCTTTAGGTATCCACAGCTTGATATCTTCAGATTTCCATATCATCTATTATCCACACCCAAAATGTACAGGCTTAATATAGAAAGGAAATTTAACATTCATAAATAAGAAACACAGCATGACAACATGAATAATTGGTATTGATGAGCATTTGTATTGATTTTAATAATGAATTGTGATGATGTGCAATTGTATTGACAATTTGTATCAATGAGCACTAAATATCAATGTTTGGCTTACAAATGTGAATTTATGGTATATGAATAACATATTGAAGCATGTTTACATTATGTACTTTGCTTAAGTATGTCATCATTATTTATATGAGCGTTGAATATCAACGTTTGGTTCATGAATTTGAATTTATGGTACGTAAGTTGTGACATTTTTTAATATGTGTGCTTAGCGAATGACTACTGTAAGTGGTCATCCAAACTAAGTGTTTTTCCCACTAAGCTTTCAAGCTTATAATGGGTGTTAATTCGTGTAGATCCAGGTCATAAGAGTAACTTACATGGAACATCTATAGGGACCAAGGCTAATAGTAGAAGTAAAAGTTTTGTATATGTAATAAAGGAAATTGTATGTTTTCTTTTTGGATTATCATGTTAATGTAAAGATGTACTACTACTTTTCAATGGTAATGTTAAATGACACGAAATTTTGTAATGTGTATATGTATAGAATTGAATAGAATTATATACGTTGAGCGCATGTATAGGAATTTGGTTGCTATCTATATGGATGGTTATAGGTTCCATATAGGGGTGTTACATTTTGTGGTATTAGAGCACGGTTGAGGCAGTTTTGACCAATAAGAGTCTAGTAATGTGTGATATGGTTTGGTTTTAGTGTTGACCTAAAACAGATGTCCTTATTTTCTTATAAATAGTAGAAATGGAAAGACTTTATGAAGCTATAAGGAGTCAACTGATAGTGTGGTGTGGAGAGACCAATCAGTTTTGGGTCCTCCTAAGCCTCCAAAGAGTGTCTGATAAAATATTATCAGTAGATCAACTAGCCTATGATATGCATGTGATTAGTCCATTAGGCCATAGTGTATATGTGAATAAAGTGTATAGAGATTGCCCTATTATGATCTATGGGAAATAATTTGATCTTGATCTGATAGAGCTGCCCTTCCATGAATTTGACTTGATTTTGGGCATGAATTGGTCGTCCAAACACTAAGCTATAGTTGATTGTGGGTTGAAAACAGTTATGCTCAAAGATTCTGATAGTTTAGAAATAGTAGTGCATGGTATTATGTCTAATCATTTGACTAATGTAATATCAACCATCCTAGCAAAACGACTACTTAGAAAAGGTTATGAGGCATATTTAACTTTAGTACTTCATTCAAAAAGGGAGAAGGTGAACTTACAAGACATACAAGTAGTAAATGAGTTTCTTAATATGTTCTTAGCAGAGTTACCGAGTTTGTCACCCGAGAGGGAGGTAGAATTATCTATTGAAATTGTATCTAATATTGTTTTTATTTCAAGAGCAACTTATAGAATGGCTCCTATAGAGTTAAAAGAGTTGAAGATTCAATTATAAGAGCTTTTGAACAAGGTTTTATCCAGCCCAGTGTGTCATAATGGGGATACAGGTATGAATTTTGAGGACGAAATTCTTTTTAAGGGGGAGAGAAATGTAACGCCCTAACATATACACTGGAAGTATTATAACATGTCTAGGGTGTATTAAGAAATGAACATAATGAATTAAGTACATCTAAGTATAGTAAGAGATATAATGGTACTTAATGTAAAAGACATGGGTAAATGGATAATTTGTTCACTTCGGTATGGACATACATACACATGTATGAAACTTTTTTATATGTTTGCTTAGATTTATGAATGTGATGTGAGGGGAATTAATAAAATAAGTATTCCATAAGTAAATGAGATGTTTTTAGTTAAATTGGATGTATTATTGTGTTGCTCTTACATGATAAGACCGAATTTAGTTAATTTGGGATGTGTACCTCGCCAAATGGATAGGTTCCACTAAATAGACTTTTGTAATTTGGCCATATCTTGGCTTGTAGACCTCTAAATTGGATAATTCCAATTGGAGATTAAATTAGAGACATAGGTATAAAACTTTCATGAAGGAATTGAAATCTGATTCTGCCTTTAAGAGTTTTTAATTCTAGTTTCAAGTTGAGTTCTGGATGTTGTCCTTATTTTTAAACAGCCTGTAATTTTTAGGGTATAATTCCTGATATAATTAACCAAATTGCATAAAATTTATTCCATTAGAAAATTCAGACATAGCGAATAAAATTAACTGATAAGATTATAGACCAATATGGGAATTAAAGGAAGAAGAAGGACCAATATGTAATTTTCCTAAAGTTAACTCATGGACCAATAAGATTAAAGCATGTGTGTCCAATAGAATTGTAACAAATGGTCTAATAGAATTGTAACACATGATCCAATAGAATGGTAACAAATGTTCCAATAGCATTGCAACACATGGTCTAATAAAATTATAACACATGGTCCAATGGGATTGTAACACATGGTCTAATAAGATTATAACATATGGTCCAATTTGATTGAAACATATGTCTAAGACTAGAAAATTCATGAAAAGGCATATGGAGAGGGGAGATGGACGAAACTTTGATGGCTTAACTATAGATTTTTTTTCATCTCCATTTCACCTTCTTCATCCCATCATTTTTTACTTAGTGATTCAAGCAAATCCAAAAAGGAAGGAAAGGAAAGGCATTAGAAGAAATACTTGGCCAATTTTAAGGTTTGGGACTACACTAAGTTTAATTCCTCTTCTTATGTATGTTTGAATGGTTATAGATTTATTTGGATATGGAATGGTTGTTAGGATGATTGTTGGTGTTATTTTGGTGTTACTTTGCATGACTTGGTTGTATATGATAAGAGAGTATCGTGTACTGGAATCTTGTCTAGGGGTTTGTTTGAGTCATAACTCAGCATATAGACCTCCAAATTATGTGATTTCAGTTGCATATGGAACCAAAGACATAGAGCTAAACATATCTAGAAGGGATTCTGACTTATTTCTGACTTTATGACCTTGGAAATTAAGATTGAAAATGGTGACCTAATACCACCCCTGTTTTAGAGCAGCATGTGAAATTTGGTCTATATCTCATGAGTTAGGAGTCCAAATTACCTGATTGTTAGTGATATAAAAACGAAAGACATAGATGGACAAATGTCTAGAAGACCTAGAAACCCAATTCTGACATTTTCTATATGAATATTAAGGAACAAATAGTGGTATGAATAGAGAAAGTGTCTATCATGACTGTGACATTGTTTTGTTTCCAATTTTTTACTACATCTTATCCGAACCTTTATGAATGTGTATGAAAATTTTCAAACACCTATAAATAAATGAAATAGTACTTACCACATGTTAATTAGGAGAATGAACATTGGAACATAAGATTGAACATAATGCATTCCAAAGAAAATTTAAATGTACAAAAATGATTTGTGTGCATATTCATTACTCATATATGTATTGTATGATTATACAAGTGTGATTTTGGTACCATTCTAATGATGGTAAGCCATGACTTGCATGTATGAATGCAAATATAGATTTTATGACTTGAAATATATATCATATGATTTGTTAATATATGAATTGTGAAATTTGCAAATGGTTAAAGGAAATGTTACAGTGCCTGCTCTATTGTCTTGGTTGTAAATAGATAGGCATGCCTATAGGGTTACAGTGCAACTATTACAGTTTGAAATCACCGGTGTCCACAGTTCGATACCTTCGGGTATCAATAGTTTGATACCTTCGGGTATCCACAGTTTGATATCCTTGGATATTCACAGCATTCGTTATCCACACCCACAAAAAATATGCAGGCTTTAACACAGAAAGGAAATTTAACATTAATAAATAAGAAACACAATATGAATAATTGGTATTGATGAGCATTTTTATTGATTATAATAATGAATTGTGATGATATGGAATTGTATTGATAATTTGTATCATTAAGCACTGAATATCAATGTTTGGCTTACAAATGTGAATTTATGGTATATGAATAACATATTAAAGCATGTTTATATTATGTACTTTGCTTAAGTATGCCATCATTATTTATATGAGCATTGAATATCAAGGTTTAGTTCATGAATGTGAATTTATGGTACTTGAGTTGTGATATTTCTGAATGTGTGTGCTTGGCTGATGACTGATGTGAGTGGTTATCCAAACTAAGTTTTTTCCCCAATTTGCTTTCAAGCTTAGCAAGGGTGTTAATCCATATAGGTCCAGGTTATAGGAGTGAGGTACAAGAAACATCTATAGGGACCAAGGCTAATAGCTAGGAGTAAAAGTACCTTTGGATGTGTCTTTCGATAAAAAAATGGTTGTATATATAATAAAGGAAATTTTATGTTTTCTTTTTGGATTATCATGTTAATGTAAAGATGTAATATTACTTTTCAATGATAATGTTAAATGATATGAAATTTTGTAATGTGTATATGTATAGCATTGAATAGAATTATATACGTTGAATGCATGTACAGGAATTTGGTTGCTATCTGTGTGGACGGTTGTAGGTTCTGCATAGGGGGTGTTAAAAGTCCTCTTTACCCCAAAGTGTGCTCCACACGCATATGAGTGGCAGAAGGCTAAAATCAAAAGTGTTTCACTTTCAGGCACATACCTCCTTATGACTTGATCTGCACAGTGCCTCTATAGATAGGGGTCATCATAGATGTAGTATTTGGCTTCCTTCTTCAATTTATCCCTTTAATCCATTAGCAAACCAATAAGTATTTGTTAGTAACTAAAAAATTCACGGTATCTACATACCATGGACGTGTCAAATTGGTAGAAAATAGTTGTTCATCTAGACTTGTCTCTCTTAAAGGGATGCCATTTTCCTTTCTGATCAAACGACTGAGGTGATTGACAACCATATTTTCTGCCCCTTCTTATCTATTACCTCCAAGTTAAACTCTTGAAGGAGGAGAATCCATCTGATCAACCTCATCTTTGCTTCTATCTTTATGAGTAAGTACTTTAAAACTACATGATTAGGATAAACAATAACCTTAGTACTAGCAAATATGACCAAAATTTCTCTAAGGAAAAATCACAGATAAAAATTCCTTTTAGATTGTAGAGTAATTTAATTAAGCTGGAATAAAAGTCTTCAAAGCATAATAGATGGCATGTGAAGCTTTGCCCACTCTTTATCCTAGAATAACCCCCATTGCATAATTGTTTGCATTATACATGATCTCGAAGAGAAGGCTCCAATTTAGAGGTTGAATCACCAGTTAGGGATGTTAAGAGCTCCTTAACTTTATTAAAGGCCTCCTTACACTTATCATCAAATTTAAAGGACACATCTTGTTATAACAACTTGCATAACGGTGAGGCTATCTTTAAGAAGTCCTTGAAGAATCTATAGTAAAAACCTGTATGGCCAAGAAAAGAATGCACTTACCACAAATTTGAGGGGTAAGGTAAGGAGGAAATGAGATCAATTTTAGACTTATCTACCTCTATACCCTTAGCATCTTTGGAAAGTTGTTGGTGTGTTGCATAATCCGAATGACATCCTTTGGTAAGCAAACATACCAAATGGGCATGTAAAGGTGGTCTTTTCTTAATCCTTTGGTGCAATAGGTATCTAAAGATAACCTGAAAATCCATCTAGAAGACAGTAATATTCATATCCAGCCAATCTTTCAAGCATTTGATAAATAAAGGGAAGAGGAAAATGGTCCTTACGAGTCACCAAATTCAATTTTCTATAATACACTTGAACACGAGTGAGAACCAACTCACCTTCCTAATTAGTTATTATCGTGGTTCCAGACTTATTTGGAACCACTTGAACTGAACTTACCCACTTACTTTTGGAGATAAGGTAAATGATCCCAGCATCGAGAAGTTTTAACACTTCCTTCTTCACTACTTCCATCATTGGAGGATTCAATCTATGCTGTGCTTGCCTTGAGGACTTGACATCCTCCTCCAACAAAATACGATGCATGCATATAAAAGGGCTTATTCCTTGAATATTAGCAATCGTCCATCCAATTATAAACAATTTATCTTCTTATTTAGAAGTTAAATATGCTAAAATGATAACTAGAAGGGTCTTATCTCCCAAATATGCATACTTTAGGTAGGTGGGAAGTGGTTTTAGTTCCACATACCTACACATCAGAAGGTAACAAATTTTGGCAAGATTTGAGAAATTGTACGAAAGTCAAATCATACCTTTTGGGAGAGTTCTCCAATGATTTTAAAGCAAATGGCATTTCAATCAGCTCTTCTCCTACTTTAACATCATTAATGGCCTCTAATTCCATGTGCTCGGTCAAGACTGCTTCTAATTGATCTTTGCAATTTAATTTAAACATTTCCTGCACTAAGGGATCAATCACATCAACAAAGAAAACATAATGATCATTATGAGGATGTTTCATTGTATCAAAAATTTTAAAAATGAATTACTTCCCCATCAAATTCCATCGTAAAGGTGCCTTCACGAACATCTATCTTAGTATGAGTTGTGTTAAGAAATGGTCTCCCTAGCAAGATGGGTATTGGATTATACGAGGTTTCATCATTCATATCAACTACATATAAGTTTGTAGGAAATATCAATTTATTCAGCTGCACTAATACATCCTTAACTACACCATCAGGGTAAGCATTAGTGCGATCAGCTAACTATATAACAACACTTGTCTCTTTTAAAGGGCCTAGATTTAAGGAAGCATAAATTGAAAAAGGCATAACATTAATTGAAGCTCCCAAATCTGGCATAACTTTCTTGATCTTTGTGTTACCAATTTTACAGGGGGTAGTGAACATACCTAGATCTTAGCGTTTTAGAGGTATCTTTTTCTTAAAGACCGTAGAAACGTTCTCACCCATCATCACCTTCTCGTGACCTCTCAACTTTCTTTTATTGTTATTCCTTAAGGAATTTTGTGTACCTAGGTACTTACTTAATTGCATCTAGCAAAGGTATGTTCACTTATACCTTTCAGAAAGTCTTTAATATCTCTTTATCTTTTTCCTCCTTGTTCGATTTTGCTAATCTGCTAGGAAAAGGTAGGTGTTGAGCAAGTTTTAATCTTTTAAAACCCTCAATATACCGCAAATGCATTTTTGGTGAATGTAGTATATGAGGTGTCTATCCCTCAAGAAGTTGGTGAATTAATCTAATTTTAAGTTATTTAAGGTCTAAAAGGATTATTAAAAAATAAAAACTAAATAGAAAATTAAATTTGTGAATATAGATTAATTGAAAATTAACACAAGGAAATCAAAATTGAGCATCATCAATGAATAATAAAAAATCACTCAAGGAAGATTAGTCGATTATGAGAAGGGGATTCATCCTATCATTAAATGCTAACATGATTACTTTTGAGTTAATGCAGTATCAGTCCTAGACTTATTGAAGCGTAGATTACTCTCTCTAGAGTTATAATTATTAAACCCTAAATCATAACCCCTAATTGAATTATGGAATTTGCAATATCTCAATTAACAAAAAACCCATACATCCAATTAGATCTTAAGCACTCTAATGGACTATTGGGTCCTCACATAAGATCTCTTTTCATATAAATTATTGATTTGATTATTTACATGATCTATTAGACTTTTAACTCTCATTACCCAATCTAATTATTTAGCTATTGGTTCACTCTCTCAATTTGTTACTGAAGCATATAAATACAACAAATAATCACAATACCCAATGTAGCGCCCCCTTACCGCAGGGTACATACCGGGATGCCCGGAAGTTATTCCGGTACATATCCTACAATAAGGACGAGCTACTATTGATCACTACATTCACTTCACATGGCATCATATCATTTTCCTCTTATAAAGCATCCTAAGGAAATC
>JANQAP020031951.1:0-10285 GCA_026874005.2 Erythroxylum coriaceum | reverse complement strand
TCTAGTTCTATTTGATATTTCTCCATTTTCATTTTAAGTTAGATTAGATTGAAGCAAAGATCGGGACTTATTGGAGTACAAAAGTCATAAAAATAAGAAATAATTTAGAATGAATTTTCATTAAATATAACTAAGTCACTTAAGAATAATCATTCCCAAAGGTAACAAAATACTTATATCCAATTTGAGACATGATTAGATAAGGACCCTAAACATCTTAATGGTCCAATCCAAAAGGAGAACAAACTTTTTTATTGACTCTCTAAGACTCAAGTTAAGATGATGATATTTTGTAAAATGACATGACTCATAATCTAAGGATGATAAGTTATAGTATTGGGCATATAATTTCTTGATCAGAGGAAAAGAAGGATACCCTAATCGATAATATGTCTAAAAAGGAGTTTCTGCCCCAAAACAAGCAATGGAATTTGGTAATTATGCATCAAGAATGTAATAACCTCCATATTCATATCCTTTACCAATAATTTACTCCGTTATAAGATCCTAAAGAAGGCAACAGTTAGGATAGAATAATTAAGTGTATGAGTAAGTTTACTAATAAAAATTAAATTAATTTAAATAATAAATTAGGCAAGCTTAAGATAGAGGATAAGGGGATCAATAAAGTTAGGGTGACTATGGTAGACCTAAGAATAAAAGAGGTTAATCCATTAGCTAAAGTAATAGGAGAATTAGATTTATCTGGCTAAAATGTAGAGAAGAGACTAGAATTACCTTTCATATGATCTATGGCACCAAAATTAATGATCCTTTTTAAGGAGGAAGTAATGAGACGGGTATTTGGTTTACATAACTTAGCAATAGATAGTTGAAGACTTCAATGATTCTTACTACTAAGAGAACTTAGCAAATTCATTGTAGAAATTTAGGCAAACTTTTCAAAGATATCGATAGTAGATGCAATGTTAGATGAATTATTTTTTTTATTCTTACTATATAGGTTTCTATAATCACCCTTCATATATCATAGTTTGTGACACTAACAATACACAATCCCTCCTAAATCATATCCTTTAATATCAAAATTGCTTGATCCACCTCCTTTATTATTGCGATTGATAAGAGCACTAGTAAACTAAATAGGTGGAGTACTTTCTTCGTGGAGCACTATATTAAATATTTCCTATAAAGAAGTAACTTCACAACTAGCAGGAGTCTGAACCTTTACAGTTTTAAATTCAGAAGGAAGACTAGCTAGGAACCCATGACAACCATCTTCTCTTACTGAGCTTATTTGTCTTTAATGTATGAACTAAAAGTTAATAACATATTAAGCTCCTCATAAATTTTCTTAAAATCCACGAAATTGCTTGTGAAAGATTTGTCCTATTTTTCTTCACAATAAACTGTTTAACAGACCTCATAAATGTTAGAAATATTCCATTTTCTAAAATATAAGAAATACAGATATTCCATTAGCTCTTTAACAAGTTCACACTGATTGATCAAACCAATTACCTCAATATCAATAGAGTTCTTTATCTATAAGAACAAACAAGCATCATCGTTTAACCATGTGTATTTTGTCTCATCTTTTATGGATCATCAATTAAGTGATCACCTTTATCCATGCTATGCAATTATAGTCAGACTGTCTTACTCAATTCTAGATAATTAAACCATTAAGCTTATGTTTTGTGACCTTAGACACTACCAAAATCAAATAAAAAATAACTACAAGTTTAATGTCAGTCATATTAAGACTAAAGTTGACAGAAACAACACTTATTACTTAATTAAAGGAAACATCAAAAGAGGTCAATTTTGAATTGGTTGAGAATTAGAACTTATAATTGAATAGATTCTTATCAAACTAACCATACATGAATTATAGAGAATCAAGCGAGAAAATCAGAGGTGATCAGAGAAGTTTCTAGGGACAAGAATAGCCATATGCATTAGTGTGTGAAAGATAACTAGATAGCTTCGGACAACACTGGAGCTTCATACACAAGCTTTCCAATGGTCAAATTATAGGGGATGTTGAAATAATAAAGCAGCTCCTTTTGTAGCCAACAGTGACAACAAATGGTCACTCTATATAGGTGACCTAAAACTTGTATAAATTCTACTCCCTAAGGTAGAACTAGAAACCCAAGAAAAAATATATCACTAAACACATAGGAATGCCAAATTCGTTAATACTATGAAAAACATAGACAGATAAGAGAAGTATAAAAAAACCAAATATAAAAGAAGTGTTTTTCGTACGTTATTTCATTAACACAAACTACCTATATATATAATCCAATTTTTTGTTTTGGTTCTAATTAATCCTTAAAATGTAGCTTCCCATTCTATAATTTAATCCTTAATTAATAATTTTCCTATTTTTTTTACATATTCTATAATAGTTTACTAGAGTGTTTACTAAGTGTTTGTGTCAATTGGTCTTATGAGACATTATTTTAATGGTCATTAGCTTTCATTTCCTCTATTTTTATAACTTGTTTAAGATAATTCATTTGAATGTCTTTCTCCTTTCTCAAAGTTACAAGGCCTTCTAATATCTTCATTATGTTTACAACTTTCTCTTCCATAAAGGTATTCGTTGTAATTGTAATAATATCAAAGGAATCCATGACAAGAATGCCAAGCCTTCTTAAGGAGATTTATGCTTCATAATTTTTTTGATGGAGTTATTTGGAAATGATAACCTTAGTCTTATAGTTATTTGAGCATCAAATGCCTTGACGATAATGAGTCATAACAAAGTCAAAAAAGTGTTTATATGCTTCGATGCCATTAAAGAAGTTAGTATACACTTGGTTACGATATAAATCTCTAAAAGAGGACTTTGGTGGGGATGGCAATGGGTTGAGTCTGAGCCCGACCTAAATTTTTTTTCTTTTTTTTGAAATTTTAAAAATGATGTCATTTTTCTCGGAATGAATCATTTTTTCTAAAACTTTGGGGCTTCAGCCAGGTCGGGCAATCTAAACTTGAGCTCAATCTAAAGCCTAAAATTAAAAAAAATAGTTATAGCCTAACCCAGGCTTAATTGCCAAGCCTAGTCTTTGGTTATAACTGACTCCAATAGTAGAATTAAGGTTAGAGACAATATTAGAGCTTTCTCTAACCTTCTTATGAAATATCACTTAGGAGGTAGATATCATAATGGTAGGTAACATAATCTAATATCAAAAAGAAAAAGGAGAGATTAAAGCCTTTATAAGTCTATGGAAAAGATTACTAATTAACTTCCTAGTTTGCTATTTAGGCACATGGTTTTCTTAAGTTTGATATTGAGTTAGTGTTGGACTAATATAAAATTAAGATGTGATAAGTAAAACCTCCAATGTTAAGATGTTAGGTTAAGGTGATAAAGGTGAAAAGTGGCATCAATTGTAAGTTTACGAGGAATAGGCAAACTTTTAGTTTAGTTCCATATTAAAAGAGGATAGGAGATTGTAGATTGTAGATTAATCTTTCATGATGATATTTAGGGTTCGATGAGAGTAAATTGTAGAAGAGTCCACAATCATATATCAAAAAGGAGAGAAGATGTGAAAGCCTTTATAAGCATATGTAAAAGACTACTAATTAACTTCCTAACTAGCTATTTTCAATCATATGGTTCTTTTAAGCATGAATTATAATTGTTGTTAGGATTATCTAGATTTGGAGCATTACACTTATTGATAGTCTTAATGGTCATACAATCTTTTGAAGGCATCTTCAAATGTTGAACTTTGAAATTTCTTAAAGTGAAGGAAAGAGATAAGACGTAAGAGTGTCCCATTAGACATGTCAAAAATTTGTAGACACAAATTTCATATTTGACATAGCAAAATGAAATATGTTACAAAAATAAAATTTAATAATAAAATTTAAAATGATGTGTATTTGCTTTCGATAAATCATCTTATTCGACCTTTAGTTCTTGATTTTATGCAAGGGTCGAATATGTTAATCCAACTTATGTGACTTAAAAGTCTTTACGTAAGGGTCATATTTTGACAACTTTATCTCATGCATACATGATTTTATTTATTAGAGATCAAGGACTTAAGTATTGATATCAACAAAGCTTTGATCATTTTTTGTAATTGATGAAATTTTAACTTGTTTTAATATAAAGGGCAAAAGAGTTAATTTGGACCCTAAAATCTTAAGAAATCAATTAAAGTCCAAATAATATTTAAAATAAATTATAATATTTTAAAATTTCAATTTTAATCTTAAATTAATATCCCATTAATACTCTATCAAAAAATCTAATTTGATATTTTCGATTACTTTTTATGGGTCTTTTGTTAGCTATGCCTCCCAATTAGCAAAAAGGATCCACAAATATAGCCTCTCCTAGGTAAACCATAGTGTTTGGGAAATTTTCCAAACATGGTCTTCTGATACTCGGTGATTAGATAGAGAAGATCTAGATAATGTGATCCATGGCTAATATCAAAGTCGATCTTATGAAACATATCCCCATTATTTGGTTGTTCAACTGAAGCTTCAAGGAATGCAAGTACCATGAAGTTAAGCTTAAAGCAAGGAGAAACCTCATAAAGCAATTATGTCGACCCATAATGTTCATTGATATAGATCTATGCCACAAGAAGTGGGTCTCAGTCGAGTTAACCTAAGATTTCAATGCCTTCAATATGTAATCTAGAAGTTTTTGCTCAGAACTCCCTTTGGGATTCAAAACCTGAGACACAAGCCTCAAGATCTCACTTGCAACATTGGATTTTCTCTATAAAAATCATCAATGTAACATAACAATCTGTTTCGAACAAGTGGGTAAATTGATGGATTCAAAATTATAGAATCTAATTGATCCATATTTACGTTTGACATCAAAGTTTTAACAAAAGGAGTTGTTCATGTACAACTTAGTTGATTTAATTAGGGATTTATACAATTTCATCCATCTTTTTGGTTTGAGACTTGAACATTTCTGCAATATCTGTTGTTATGTTACATTCGTCAGGATTATTATTAGGCACAAAGCCAATAAATTTCAGAAATTTTATAGAAATGCCACAATATGGATGAATTTAAAATTTAATAGGATGAATTTATTCCTTGAGGCCTTAGGATGCTTTGGCTTAGGAATTTAATCAACATCTTTAAGAAGCTTATGTATGATTAAATAATTTCAAAGAAATAATATGTATAGCTTGAATATAGAAATGATGTCTCTATTATGCATATTATGATCAACTTTCTTTAAAAGGGAAATTCATACTTGTAAGAAGTTTTCTATGTTGTGGTTATAATAATATTCATATTACAAAGTATATAAATGATGTTTACCTAAAAAGAATTCTGCAAGTTCTATATAATGTATATAACTATATATCCTTTTCTCTCCCTGCAATTCGTTTTCTTGTCTAGACTAGACAAATGTGAAGAGTTATCATTTGCTTCAATATGTTAATGTTTGTTGCTATTTAATCTTCTAAGTGCACATTGGGGGCTATTATGTATTACAGGCACCTTAGTGAATTTTACTACAGCCCCCTGTGATCTTGATAATTTAATGTTGTTAACACAAGGAAAGGAAAATGTCTAGGTATATATGAGTTACAAGGTTTTGGTATCTAATGTGAGCACGACCATGACACTTTATAAGAAAAGTGGAACCAAATATGAGCTAGTAATGTCGGAGGAACAATAACAAGATCAAGAGCTAAGAAGTTCAAATCCTACATGAGCTGAATTGTAAATGGCATGGAATATCAAGAGATAATGCAGGTTAAAGGCATCATAACTAATCAAGTTAGGCGAAATGTGCAAGAAGACTTTCATTCTTGTTTAATTATTTATTTTAAGTTAGAAGCATAACTTTGGGCAGCCCATTAATTATGTTTTGGGCTTGTTTTAGTGAGATGAACTTTTATTAACTTTCAACTCATTTAATTTAAATCTTTTAGATTTAATGAGCTATATTTTACAAATATTAGTTTAGACTTTAGTTATTTTAGTAGGAGGCCCATGTTTAAAGGCCTTTTACATAATTAGGGTTTCTTTCTTTTCAAGGGATATAAATACATCATAATAAACATTGTTTAGGGATTACTGATCAGTAAAGTTTCTCCTTTGGCTTGGCCGAGTTCTTTAGGGGAGGATTGCTTGTCTTCTTTTATTGCATTAAGAATATAATTCTTATCAAGGTAATCACTTACGGCGAATTTCTATTCTTAATTTCAAATCACCTTATTATATGTGTTTCCTTTCATATAATTGATTGGAGGTTCATTAGGGTTGGGGATTTCTTCTTGTTCATGTTCTATCCAAAGTGTGTGTTTATGGGGTTTCGAGTTCTTTAACTTTGGGGGGGTTCCGCATCATTTGGTATCAAAGTTTAGATTGGGATAAATTCTTATTTATCTTGTGCTTATTTGTTGTTATTATTGTTATTTTTCATTAGAATTTGAAATTAGGGTTCATCTTGTTCTTAAAAAACAGTAAAAAATGAAAAAAAAAACTAAAAATAATTTGCTAGAGTAAAAAGAACCCAAAAATACCAGTTGCTAGTATTAAAAAATAGTTGCTAAAAAAAAGACGAAAATTTGATTTGGTTGGTATCGAGATCCTGTTTCTATCCATATTTTGAGTAGAATTTATGGTAATTACTTACACGGGAATAACTAAAATTCAAATATGGTCATTTAGGAAATTATTTGAATTTGGTCATAACTTAAATTAGGAAATTTAGTTATTTTCTTTTATTGGCTTCCTATTTTGTTTAGTGTCTTTACATCTTTGTATCTAAGTTGACTTTTCCACTAGGGAAATTTCACTTTTTGCATTTATGCATTAGTTTTGTCATTTTCCTTCAATCTAAGTTTCTTTTTTTCTATCTTTTATTTTTGTTTCCATTTACACCATAATTAACAAACTGATTCTTGTTAATTTAAATTTTGTATTTTTGGGTGGCATACATCATTTCCTATTGTGTGCCCATTTTGCCTTCATTCATTTTGGTATACTTGCTTCTAGTTTTATGCCCATCGTCTTTCTTAGATATTTTCTTTGCATTCCTAAATCTTAATTTGTTGTTTGTGAGTTACCTTGATTGGAAATAGAAATCTCAAGTGCAATTGAAGACAACAAGCTTAAGAGGAAAAAGGCTTGAGTGTGTAAACTTAAAAGAGGGTAAAAACCAACTTTGAGTGAAACATGAGTAGAGTACCATCTTTTGGGTGAAACACGTAAGGGAGTGAATTGTAAGGTTATCTTTTTATTGCTAACCATTTTCTTGCAGCTTTTTGTTATAAGAATGGCCAATAGAAGGGATGGAAAGGAAACATTACATGAGGAGGATGAAAATGTTCCTGATTTGAAAGTGATGTATAAGGCATTCATAAATGAGTTCAAAAAGTTATCTACTAGGATGGATAGGATAGATGAGAGAATTAATGAAACCAATAGAATCCAAAACCATAATAGATCAATTAACAATCATAGGAACCCAGAGGAAGAATTGGAAAGAATATATGACAAGTATGAAAATGAAGTACACAATCTGTGAGGGGTAGAGTAAGGAGGGAAGAAAGAGTGGGGAGAAAAGATAGCAACATTAATGTTGTCAAGATGAGAATTCCACCCTTCAAAGGTAAGAATGATATTGAAGTGTACTTGGAATGGGAAAGAAAGGTAGATATGATTTTTGCTTGTCACAACTATTCTGAAGATAAGAAAGTGAGATTGGCAGTAGTGGAATTCTTTAATTATACATTAGTTTGGTGGGATGAATTGATAAAGAATAGGAGGAGGAATAGGGAACCACCTATATCCACTTGGGAAGAGATGAAAAGAGTGATGAAGAAGAGGTTTGTGCCACCTTATTACTGTAGAGAGTTGCACTTACATAGACTCACACATGGAACTAGATCAGTAGAAGATTATCACAAGGAGATGGAGATACTATTAATTAAAGCTAACATAGAAGAGAAGGAAGAGGTGACAATGGCTCAGTTTATGGGTGGATGGAATATCGAAATTACTGATATGGTTGAGTTGCAAAATTATATAGAGATGGAGGACTTAATGAACATTACCATGAAGGTGGAGAGACAACAAAAACAAAGAAGGGCAACCAAGTCTTTCTCAAATTCCAGCAACAAATGGAATCCAAAATAGAGCCAAAATGAAGATAAGAAGAGGGAGCACTATTCTGATTCCAAAGAGAAAGATAATGAGTCAAACAAAGGCAAGAAGAGGAGTACTTTAATTCGAAAAGGTACTACTGATCCATCCTTTAAACCTTCTAAACATAGAGATATTAAGTGCTTTAAATGTCAAGGGCATGGTCATTATGCATCTGATTGTCCTAATAGAAAGACTATGTTTATTAAGGGTGACGAGATTATTTCTGAGTATGATGATGGTAATGAGTCTGATGGTAGTGATTTAAGTATGCCACCTTTAGAATATTATTCTGACGTTGATAAGAATGTTAAGTATGTTGTTAAGGGTTAATCTTTAATTGCTAGACATGCATTGAACTTGAATGTGAAGGAAGATAGCCTAGAACAAAGGGAGAACATATTTCAGACAACATGTTTAGTAGTTAGGAAAGCTTATAGCATGATTATAGATGGGGAAGTTGCACTAATGTAGTTAGTACTACATTAGTAGAGAAGTTGAGGTTGAAATGTGATAAACACCCTGATCCATATAGACTACAATGGTTGAATGAAAGTGGTGAAATCAAAGTTACTACGCAAGAAGTTGTTGCGTTCTCTATTGGTAGATATGCAGATGAAGTTGTGTGTGATGTCATGCCTATGCTTTTGAAGAGGGAGGGGATGATGTGAGCACAACCATGACACTTTGTAAGAAAAATGGAACCAAAGATGAGCTAGTAATGCTTGAGGGACTAATAACAAGATCAAGAGCTAAGAAGTTCAAAGAAACGCTTCAATCTTACATGGGCCTAATTGTAGATGGCATAGAATCTCAAGAGACAATCAGGGCCAATGACATCATAACTAATCAAGTTGGGTAGAATGTGCAATAAGAATTTCATTTTTGTTTAATTAATTATTTTAAGTTAGAAACATAACTTTGGGCAGCCTATTCATTGTGTTTTAGGCTTGTTTTAGTAAGACATACTTTTATTAACTTTCAGCTCATTTAATTTAAATATTTTAAGCTTAATGGACTATATTTTAGAAATATTAGTTTGGCCTTTGGTTATTTTGGTGGAAGACTCATGTTTAAAGGTCATTTACATAGTTAGGGTTTCTTTCTTTTCAAGGGGTATAAATACATCATAATAAACATTGTTTAGGAGTTATTGATGAATAAAGTTTCTCCGTTGGCTTGGCCAAATTCTTCTTGTCTTCTTCTATTGCATCAAGAATATAATTCTTATCAAGGTAATTACTTGTGGCAAATTTCTATTATTGTTTTCAAATCAATCTTATTATATGCATTTCCTTTCATATAATTGATTGAGGTTTATTTAGGATGAAGATTTCTTCTTGTTCATGTTATATCTAAAGTGTGTGTTTAAAGGGTTTCGAGTGCTTTAGCCTTAGATTCCGCATAGTATCCTTTATCGTCACCCCATAGCGCATAGGCTTCTTCACCGTGGACGACATCATCACCAACATCCATCATATGTTACATACAATAATACAACTTAGACATAAATATGGACAATTGAAAATGGAATTCACAAAGAATAATAACAAAGTTAAAATAAAATTTTAATAGAGTATTATCAAGGTTATAAAATTAAGGTTAAAATTGAATATTTTTAAAATATTATAATTTAAAAGACGTTTGAGATTAAATTGAATTTTACACGTTAATTAAGATTCAAATTAACCCTTTTACTTAATATAAAACTGTTAGTGGAATTACAAAATAATTACGAAATTTTTATGAGATTCTTCCTCTTAAAATCACGTGATTCTCATTTATTTATAAAAATTTAAAAATGTTCCATAACATTAGTTTTAGTGATCTATATTACCTTATAAGTGATTATATAAAATTTTTATTAAATTTCCTTAATTTATAAAATCAATCATAAATTATAAATCTTTAATTAGATGAAACAATAAATAAAGATAAAAATTATTCCTAATAAAATTGTGTCTCTTTAAGCAGCCTTATATATGCTGATACGATAAGGAACAAATAATGAGTTTGAGAAGCTTCCCATGTCATGGATAGGCTCAATATCTCATGTATAGACTTGAAGAAAACAAGATACCAACCAAGCCTTTTGATGTTGTTATTTGGTTTAATTTGATGAATATATAGCTTGTTTGGTTCAAGGAATGGAATAGGTAAG